>PITA01003522.1:58444-138277 GCA_004023965.1 Spilogale gracilis
TGGCCAAAATTAACAAGACAGGAAACAACAAGTGTTGGAGAGGCTGCGGAGAAAGGGGAACCCTCTTACACTGTTGGTGGGAATGTAAACTGGTGCAGCCGCTTTGGAAAACAGTGTGGAGATTCCTTAAAAAATTGAAAATAGAGCTACCTTATGACCCTGCAATTGCACTACTGGGCATTTACCCCAAAGATACAGAGGTAGTGAAAAGAAGGGCCATATGTACACCAATGTTCATCGCAGCAATGGCCACAATCGCCAAACTGTGGAAAGAGCCAAGGTGCCCATCAACATATGAATGGATAAAGAAGATGTGGTACACATATACAATGGAATACTATGCCTCTGTCAGAAAGGATGAATATCCAACTTTTGTAGCAACATGGACTGGACTGGAAGAGATTATGCTGAGTGAAATAAGCCAAGAAGAGAAAGTCAAGTATCGCATGGTTTCACTTACTTGCGGTGCACGGGAGGACAGTGGGAGAAGGAAAGTAAAGGGGAACTAGGGTAATCCAGGGAAAGAAACGAAACAACAGAGACTTTGGACACAAAAACAAACTGAGGGACTTGGAGGGAGGGGGATGGAGGGACGGGAGAGCCTGGTGGTGGGTACTGGGGACACCTAAAGTGTGGAGCACTGGGTGTGGGGAATGGGGAATGAATCTTGGAACACTGGAAAAAAAAATTTAAGTAACAACAACAAAAAAAGTATAAGTATCTCCATAATAAAAATTAGTACACATAAGTAAAAACATAGGCCAATCTTTGGAAAATGCATTCGCATATAACACACAAAAGTTTACTATCAGAATAAATAACTTCTGGGGCACCTAGCGGGCTCAGTTGGTTAAGCATCTGCCTTCGGCTGAGGTCATGATCCCAGAGTTCCAGGATCGAGCCCTGCATCAGGCTCCCTGCTCGGTGGGAAGCGTGCTTCTCCCTCTCTCACTCTCTCTAGTTGTGTTTCGCTTTGTCAAATAAATAAAAATCTTAAAAAAATTAATAACTTCTACAAATCCATAAAAACAGAAGAGCAAATAGTTTAAAAATAATAAATAATGTGGATAGGCAATTCACAAAAGAGGAAAACTGAATGACGAAGAAACATATGAAAAAATGTTTAACTTCACTAGAAATTAAGGAATTGAAAATGAGAAAAATTAGACACCATTTTATACCCATCAGATTGGAAAAGTTTGAAGTTTGAAAAATACATGTTGGCAAAGATTTGGAAGCAGGAACTCACAGGAATTGTTCATAAGAATGCAAGCCAGTCAACCACTAGGGGAGCAACTTGGCATTACCTAGCAATGCTTATGATGTACATACCTTATAATGCAACAATTTCACATATAGGTACCCTTGAGAAAAAGCTATTTAGATGTGTTAGGGCTACCAGAGTAATAACTGAAGCAGTTTTTTTTTAATAGCAAAAATTGGTAACAACCTAATTGTTCATCAGTAGGAGAATGGATTAATACATAGTATTATTTTTTATACAATGGAACATCCTCTAGAATTTGAGCAACTAATCAGAGCCATGTGTCCACTTGGATAAACCTCAAAAACATAATGTTGACTGGAAAAAATGTGCAGAATGGCACATCATTTATGAAATGAGGATAAAAGACTGTGGATATTAATAAACTCATCAATAAACAAAATGTGGATAAACACCCAGGGCTGTGTTTTTCTCTAGAGAATAACAGAGCAGAATAGGATCAAGAAAGGGGGCATATGAAAAATGTAATTGTAATGATATTTGTAACAATTTTTTTTCAAATCCATAAAACCCTAGGTCAAATACTACAAAATGTTAAAATTAATTAAATGTGAGTGATAGTATATGGATATTCCTTACAGTCAATTCCTGTTTACTTGAAGTAACACCTTTCTCTTTTTAATGAAGGAATCTATAGATACTGCACTAAAAGCGCCAGTCATGTCTGTCTGTTCACTGCTTTATACTGTGGGTACTATCTTTGCCCATACTCCTTATCTTATCCTGCACCTTCTCACAACCCTGCTGTAGCCATAGCTAATGTAACTAGAGATGTTTTCAGATGACAAATCCCAATTATGCTGGCCACTGGCTTACTGAAGAACAAAGACCTGAACCACATAGATTTCTTTCCTTGATGTTTGGAATTGATGTGTATTCCCCAAGTGGAAAGCAGAGCTAAAATGTCCTCTCTTTGATGTCTGTGCCTGCCATTTTGGGCCATATGCAATCTAAGGAGTAAGATGAACCAAGTCTAAAGAAGTAGGCAATATCATGAAGAGAAGCCTTGGTTCTTGATAGCTCTTCATTTTTTATGGAGCTCTCCAATTCAAGTCAGGGTAAAGTCCAATTAGACTTTGCTTTGTTTGTGGATTTCATTAAATATGTATATTCCTACAATTATCTCCTCCTTACTCCCTTTTAACTTGGGCTTCTGATTTTGTAGTCTAAGAAATTTGTTTAGAAAAGAGAGTAATAGAATCTTTAGTTAATAATCAATACTAAAGGTGACAACATATTTTAATGGTGAGGGAGGTAGAAAGAGGCTTTTGAATACTTACAAGATAGTTTCTGATCTTTCATAAAGCTAAAACAGATTTCTAAAAAAATAATAATATCACTTGGGAAAAATTTTACTTGTCAATATTCACAGCTGTACCTCACCACACTTCCCCCCTTTTGCTACCTCCACTGTTATCTAAACAGAAAGGACTTTTACTGATTTGGAAATGGCTTGTGCCAGTTTGCAAGTGGCAGTTGTTAGATTGTCAGGAATTTGTGAGCTCTTTGTTAAGAATGGCCATTCTTAAAAATTGAATTATAAAAACTTAAAATAACTTGTATTAAAAACAAAGGAGGTACATCAAACTTCCGCACAGCAAAAGAAACCATCAACAAAATGAAAAGGCAACCTATGGAATGGGAGAAAATAGTTGCAAATCATATAACTGATAAGGGGTTAATAACCAAAATAAATAAAGAACTCCTAAAACTCAATAATAACAAAACGATACAAAAAAGACAACCAAATAATTGAAAAATGGGCAGAGGATCTGAACAGACATTTTTCCAAAGGAGAGATACAGAGCGCCAACAGGTACATGACAAGCTGCTCAAAATCACTAAATATCAGGCAAGTGCACATTGAAACCACAGTAAGACACCACTCTTGTGCATTATTGGTCAGAATATAAATGGGTGCAGCCATTGTGTAAAACAGTATGGAGGTTCTTTAGAAAATTAAACACAGAACTACCACATGATTCAGTAATTCCATTTCTGGCTAGTTATTCAAAGAAAACAAAGACCTAACTTGAAAAAAATATTGCAGCCCTCATACTCATTGCATTATTTATAAGAGCCAGCATATGGAAACTTAAGCGTCCATCAATGGATGGATAAAGAACATGCAAGATATCTATCTATCTATCTATCTATCTATCTATCTATCTATCTATCTATCTATCTATCATCTATTTAGTGGAACATTATTCAGCCATGAAAAAGTATGTGATCATGCCATTTGTAACTACATAGATGGGCCCTGAAAGTATTATGCTAAGTGAAATAAGTCAGAGAAAGACAAATACTGATGATCTCACTTATATGTGGAATAAAAAAAAACACAAATAAAAACCAAAAATAGATACGGAAGATACAGAGATTCATAGATACAGAACTCTCTTGTTTGCCAGAGGCAGGGACTGGGTGTGGTGGGAGAACTGGGGGAAGGCAATCAAAAAGTACAAATTCCTAGTTGTAAAATAAATAAGTCATGGGAATGTAATGTACAGTATGGCAATTACACTTAATATTATATTGCATATCTGGAAGTTGCTAAGAGAATAGATCTTGAAAGTTCTCATCACAAGAAAAAGATTCTATAATTACGTATGGTGATGGATTTAATAACCAGACTTTCATAGAGATCACTTTATAATTCACACAAATACTGACTCATTTTGCTATATGCCTAAAACTAATATAATGTATGCTAATTATACCTCAATAACTAAAAAAAAGGAAATACTCAAAACTCACCACTTCTTGATTTTTTTTAATGATATTTTGTTTTACCCATGGCTTCTGAGCTTATTTCATCTATTATATTTCCATGGTGGAAACACCATATTAAGGCACCACTGCATATCTCTTCTTAAGTATATATTCAGTAGTATCTTTCATGTTAATAGCTTGAAATTGGCCATGGTAGGAGTAGTTACAGCACAGATATCAGCAAATACCACATATCAAAGCTTGATTTTTATTTTGTTGATTGTGTAGATTTAATAAAGTTATATGGAAAATTTTAATTCAGGTTAAATAAAAAGGAGGGTTGTTTATAGCTCTTATAAGCAGTACAGAAACTTGAGAAAATATATTCAAAAACTATTATCCAATTTAGTAAAGAATTTGCTCATGGTATTGATCCATACTTACATGCAAATATATTTATTCATCAATTGCAGCCATAGGCTGACTGTAGATACCAAGAGTTCAGCAAAAATAAGTGAAATCATTCTCTGAGAATCAGCTGGCTACATGGAATTTACAATAAAGGGTATTACATATTTTATTATTATTTGTAAGTTGTGTGCTACATATTCATTATAGCAGTAAGATTTACTGTAGGTGTGTATATACATATATATGAAATACATACATGGTTTATTCCAAAAGCAGCCCAGAAGGACCACACTGAAATTACATAACTGATGGAATTGTTAGAGACAGAAAATAATAGACTAGAAATTTATTAATCCTGGGAAATGGGCATATTTGAAAGAGAAGAGGTAAGTGAGGAAAAAAGTAATGCAAACTAGCATTTAAAAATTTTAAAGTTTTATCTATTTAAATAATTTCAACACCCAATGTGGGCTCAAACTCACAACCCTGAGATCAAGAATCACATGCACTTCGGACTGAGTCAGCCAGGTACTCTGTCTGCATTTTGTTATAGCGAGAAGTAGGGAGGGAGAAGGGCAAGATTTCTGAGCAGCTACCATGAGAAATTTGGCTAACAGTCTTTAGAATATTTCACTGTGGAATGTACTATAATTCCCCTGAGGGACTTTAACAAAGATTTACATTGTTTTCATTTGTTTAGAGTTTTGTGTTTCCTTTGACTATATACCTAAGCTTAGAGGGCCAAGGAGCAGTTGAGTTATATTTAGGTTACACAAATATTCTGATCATAAAATTATTATTTGGAGTCAATATGGGTTCACTATGAATAAATCATGCCAAACTGCCTTTGTTCCTCTTCTGGTAGGATGGTTATACCAGGGCAGTTTGCCAATATCACTTGGCATAATAAAAGTGACAATACCACTATTACTACTACTATTACTATCACTAAGTATTTTTATATTACTGATTGCTGTTCTACCTTCTTTACATGGATTAATTTGCTTTAACATTACAACAACCTTATGAAGCAGACACAAATAATTTAATATCATTATTTTACATATCAGACATAAAACTGGAAAAGTACAGTAACTTGCTCCAAATCACAGAGGTAGCAAAATTTAGGAAGATTAGAATCCAGGCAATCTAGTCCTAAAGATCATACTGTTAGTGAACTGCATTGACCAACACTAGCAGGGTAGTATAAAATTCGTCTTATTTTTAGTTTCCAAAGGGCACGGATACCAATTTAAAGATAGCTCTACATCAGGATGTTGGAAAGCTGCCTGTATCACACTGTGTTGAGTGATTTCATAAAAGCATTTATTGAGCATCTGGTTGTTTAACAGGATGTCACAGACATTTTAGGAGAGATGATGATGATGATGAATAAAACATGACTCCATTGCAAAAAGCTTAAAACCCAGATAGTCACTGTTTTTATCAATCTTTTGAATGAAGTCAAGGGGCAAATCAAATATGTTCCCAAACTGAAACAGTTAGGTTTAAAGTAATTCAAATTCAAAAAGCTCCTAATAGTTTCCACTAGTATTCTGAACTATTAAGTGTCACAGGAGTAAACGTACAGGTTTGTGTAGTATTCAAAATCAAGTGCATAAATATAGGACTGGAAAAAATATGTTTTTATAGCAGCTTCTATATAGCACATCTAGAGGTTTTAGGATTAACCTCAGGACTAAAGTGCTATTAAAATTTGTGATGTACTCTTAGGTTATAGTAATAGAAATAACATGCCCAGAGCAAGAACTTTTTTTTTCTCTTAATGATCTGTGATGGGCAGCCATCTTGGCAGTTTTTTTTTTTTTTTTTAAGTTCAGACCATAACATATTAAAAGGGACATTGAAAAATGTGACTGGGGCAAATGGAAAGGGTAACTAAACCAAGTCATATGAAGGATGGCTGAAGCAACAGGGGATGTTTAGCCTGGACAAGGAAGGCTCAGAGAGTATATGGGATCAGATTTCAAAATATTTGGAGGATTGTCATGTGGAGGAAGGAGTCAATTTCTGAGCTGCTCCAAGAAGGCATAACTAGCAAGAGCCACCTGAAGATTATCTCAGGTTAGTAAAAGAAAGTTAGAAGTGTTGAGCTATTAAAAATGGGTTGGACTTCCATGGGCTAGGGAGTGGAGTCCTAAAAAAGATGTTGTGAGGAGGACAGCTTGGGGTGGGCTGTTGAACTGCATCCTGTTGAACCATCTTCCAAAATGAAAAATCCCGTTATTTATAATGGCACTTACCTCAACTTTTAGAATACAGACACTGGAAGATCATCTTTCCCCAAATACATGAAAATTACAATTAACGTATGAGTAGCAATTATCTTTATATCGCTCCTAGAAGCAAAAGAAGCAGTGACATTTGGGTCATGAAAAGGGAGGAAATAGATGGCCTGTGCAACTGCCTCTGTGTGGAGAAAGCCTGGGAACTAAGGGCATAAGCCCAGGGAATCTGCTCAAGGGAGAACAGTGGGCTGTTTTGATACAAAAAAGTGAACAGAGAAGGAATAAGAGGTTTACGCTGGATGCAGCTTTAAATCCTTCAGCACAGCGCCTTGCAGTCATAAAAAAGCAAACACAAGTCAGCAAAACCTTTCCAGAGGTGATGAATAGAAACAGAACATAACACTCTCATCTAGATAAAGGTAGCCACGCACCCACCGCAAGTGCAATGCGGGCCACAGACCTTTCTCTGCAAAGAGCCTTTTTTTTCAGCCTTGGGAAAGATGGAGAAAATGCAACCAGAATGAGGGCAAAAATCCTGGCACATGGATCTTCAGGTAATTTATACAAACCAAGTTATTAATGCAAATGGCAAGTGGATGTTTACAGATGGAGTATTTAAAGGGAATCCCACCAAGGACAGGAGAAGCCAAGGGGAGCCAGTAAAAGGGCTCAGGCTGGTTGAATACAGGAAAAATAGAAGAGAAGGTTGAGATTGCAATCCAGACAAAACTCAGTAGAGTTAAGAAGAATTAAGGGGAATAGACCTGTACACAACGGACAAAGGCCCCAGATAAAATCCTAACCACATCATGCAATTTATTAAAAGTTGTTTCTTCCCCACTAACCAAATAGCTTCTACCAGTCTCAAGCACTCCTTCTGACTTATTTCACTAACATTTCCTTCTTTTTCTGGAGTGGTCAGAGCCCTAGGGAATCAATCAACCTCTCTCTCTCTCTCTCTCTCTCTCCCCCCTTCTCTCTCTCTCCCCCCTTCTCTCCCCCTCCTTCCCGTCCCTCCCCTCCCCCTTCCCCTCAACCAGTGGGGCATTGAATGAGAGCCAGAGTGTTGTCTGTGTAAAGAGAAATTGCAAAACCACAAATTGCAGAAAATCGTTACTGCCAAAAATCGAAAGGAACACACAATATCACCATGCCTCTTAAAAAGCAATTGCACATTTTACAAGCCTCTGGATAATTCAGGTTTGTTTGGCAACTTTCTCACCCATACCACCCAGAAGACAATTCTTTTCCACCAGAGGCAGTGGTCCTAAAGAATATTTGTAGTTAAAAAGAAACAAAAAATGTGGCGCAAGTCTTTCCAGAGACCTGTTTTGGCCCAATATGGTTCTATTTTATTCTATTATGTAGTATTGATTTTAAGGCCCCAAGTGTGCCCACCCCCCACCCCCAGAATCCCAGGGATTCCCACTGAGACAGAGAGGGCCTCTAGTAAGGATGGAACAAGAATCCCTTAATGACACAAAGCACTTTAAGATGGCAAACTCCTTCTGAAATGTTACCTTATATGATTATCACGCCAGCCCTTTGACAGAGGCAGGAAAAAATGCTTTCCTTTTCTTCCTCTAACCCATAATAAAGATACTTAGAAACCAAGGGGTTAACTAACATTCTCAAAATCATACCACTTCGGAGGGGGTGATCTGGGATTCAGATGTAAGCCTTCTGAGTTTTTGTCCTGAGTTCCTTCCATCACCCACCCCCTTTCTCCATGGGGGCATATCTTCCTGACTTGGCTACTGCTGCTCTCCTTCAGCAGAGCTGGGATTTTATGTGGGCCAGACACATTTCCAGGCCCTTGACTTGGAAAGCTTCCTGCCATTCACTACAGATCAAGCCTCGTCTGAATGCGTGCTGATTAGGTCGTTTTCCATTTGTATTGGTTGTATAACACAATCATCATTAGGACATAATGCCAACTCCTGAGGGGCTGATGGAGTCTGGCTGCCAAAATGAACCCGAGTCACAACTGCTTGGTGATTTTAATGTGTTTCCATGACTCCACGGGTCAGACCAACTTTCCACCAGTTGCTCGGAGATGATGTGGAAAGGTGTGGAGACCTGTTTTTGTCTGGATGGTGCAAAATTTGGTGCAAGGTTACGTCTCAGAGTATTTACTAATAAAATAGTCACCAAGCACTCTGTATGTGCTTGAGAAAAAAAAATGTGAAAATAGAGCAATCACAAATTAACCTCTTAACATGAAACAGCAAGCTGTTTCTGGCGCCGCCCCCCTGCCCCTCATACAAGGTGCTTTCAACCAACATTTTGATAAGAGATCTGAAGGTAATAGTCACATATGTGTTTATAGTTGCATGCTTGCAGTTAATGACTGAAAATGCTATCTTAAATTGTCTTTCATCCAGTTTTCACCATGAACATAAACCGAGTATCTTTTAGTATTTAACATTAAATAATTTAAAACCAGTGACAAACCTAAATGGACAGATACTGTGTGAGAAAGCTCCCAGATATGAATATACAGGAAAGTAAACACGGACTGTTCTCCTAAACAATTTCTGTGTTCAGCAGAAAGAATATAGTCAAAAGTTAACACTTGTACAAATAAATAATTACGACAGCACATGAAAAGGGAAACAGCTCATAAAATCTAACACGACTTTATAGGTAGAAGCTGCTTAAAATATTCATAGCATGCAGGTGTCTTAGTGCGATAAAGACCAAAGCAATATAATCCAGAAATTAACATTTAAAAAAATTCCAGTGAATGCATAATACTTTGACATAAAACCTGAATGCTTTTAAGGGTGAATGTTGCTTGTGCTGCTGTTTGAATATTTGGTGTATAGCAATGGGATCAATTTATTCTAGAGAGCCAACAAAAGATACCATCCAGGGAAATCAGCAAAAAGCACGTCTTTCCTGCATTCAGCTAAATATCTAGTTTTCTCAGGGACTGAATGATTCAAAAGACAATTTATTAGAACCCACATAATATGTGTAATTAGAGTGAGACCTCTGGATTCTCCTGGGTCCAAGAATATCTAATTAAATCTTTCAGTGACTACTCACATGTACCCTCCATCAGGTGTATGAATGAGGAGCTGGGAGTTGATGTACATTCTTGGTTTACCTGGCTTGACCTTCTATCTATGGTTGTTGATCTCCTGCTTACTTATCTGTAGTGACAAGCAACTCACTACCATCTGAATTACATTTGAATACCTAGAGTTTTTATATTAATTCATATATATCCCATCTTTTGAATTCAGGTATTATCAAATTATTCCAGAGACAGATGTAACATTGATATATCAAACTCCCAGTTTGGACCTGGTGTAATTTTATTTGGTCTTTTAAAATAGAGGGCGTTTCTAATTTGGCTATAGACACTAGAAGTACCAAGAGTAAAGAAACATAATACATGGGAGGAAAGAACACGGCTGCAGTGCAGTACACACAGGAAGGGATTATTAAGATAACTACTATGCTATTAATATGAAACAGCCTGTGACTCTGAGGAACAACTGGGCAAAGAGTAACAAATCAGCCACTTGAGAGAACCTGAATATTCAAATGTTTGATGTCACATGATCATCACGTATAGAACACCACCTAATTTTTCCTCCTCACTTTTTTCCTAGCTTTTTAGATGCGACATAGTGGCAGCCATGATTGGGTTTAGTCAGCTTCCCAAACAGTTGGGGAGATGCTGCAAACCTAGTGTGAAGTGGCGGATTCCCACTGCGACTGCATTTGTTAAGCCAGACTTTAAAAAGGCAGCAATGTGAGATGGGAACCATAAAGATGAGGAGGTTTGAGGAATTACAACTGAGAAGCAGATATCATTTCAAGAAGGAAATGTACTTACATTTTGCTGCAAGTAAAATGCCTGTCTTTAAAGGGCAGCTTCTGAAACAAAGGGGGAAAAAGTGTGTTAAAAAAAAATGTAAAGTAACCAATTCCTATTGAAAAAAGGAATTGGATTGTCTTTCAAGGAACATCTTCTGACTGAAAACATGAGGAGCCTGGAGCTGAAAACATTGTTAATTGGGAGAAGTAGTCCACAGAGCAAATATGGAAGTCTATTGCCATATCTCACTGCATGCTCAGCTCCCTGCCCCCCCAGAACATCCTAGAATTTCGAGATCCTTTGACACTCAGTTTGTCTCCTTATCATGGTCTGGGGAGAGACAAAGAGGAGGGATCTAGTTGCCTAGTTCGATGGCTTAGGCTTAGCATTCTCTTGCTTCTGGTTCTTACTGACATTGCACCTCATTCTCATTGGCCCAGTTCTGACACATTGTTCCATTAAATTAAACTCCTCCTAAAAATTATGATCTTCTCAATTCATTCTTATTTGGGTAAGTGGACAAGTTTTCTGTTCCAAGAAGTAAAAATCTTTTGTGGGGAGAAATGGGGTGGGGGGCTTGAAATCAATGCCAGGTTTTTCCTTATTCAAGATGGCAGTAAAAGAAGAAACAATTAGACTGTGCCTATGCTGGGATGGAGTGTGCCAACTGTGTAGGCAATTTGTTCAGTGTGACCACCCACCAGACAATTCAGCTTGCTTCCCAATCCTTTTTTTGGGGGGTGCGGTGGAGGGGTTATATTGTAGGGATATATATCTAAGGGGGTCCTTTTCACGGTAGTAGATTTAACTGGAAATAGCAAGTAAGTCCCTATGATTGATATGAACAACTTGCATGCTGAGATTCACACGATTCTGGGTCATCTCTATGACTGAACATTCAAGTTATGGGGTGCTCAGACCTACAGAAAGACCTTGCCACGCCACCCACATGGATCTGGAGAAATCAAATTAGTCACTTCAGTGAGCAATATTTTTCCAAGCTCTGCCATTTTTTTTTTTTAAAGATTTTATTTATTTGACAGAGAGAAACACAGCCAGAGGGGGAACACAAGCAGGGGGAGTGAGAGAGGGAAAAGCAGGCTTCCCGCTGAGCAGGGAGCCCGATGCGGGACTCGATCCCGGGACTCCAGGATCATGACCTGAGCCGAAGGCAGTTGCTTAACCAACTGAGCCACCCAGGCGCCCCTCATTTTTTCATAATAGTGTGACTTTGGCAAATTCACTCAATGTTCCAGGATTGATAGAAATAATAATGTGGCTATTTCAAAGAATTGTTTTAAGAGTTAAATAAGATAATACATGTAAAATAGTAACATAAGGTTGGTATATCTAGTGTTTTACTGTGATTGATACTACCAAAAGGCTGATTTGGAAAGCCATATTAAAAAGATATGATAAGTCCATGAAATTGGAGCGAGAAGGGTAGCTATGGAGAGAGTTTTGCTTGGGTAAGATGTCTCCTCTCTTGGTAATCTGTGCTGTATCACTGTCCCGAATCTCTCTCCAAGACTGCCTCCCTCCACTCTTCATTTCTCCAACTGCTGAGTACAATTCAAGTTAGAGCAACATCCCCACTGGAATATCCCTAAATGTTCTGGTAAGCCACTTAATTCCTCATTTCTTATCCACAGAGATGCTTGGGGGTAAGATTCCTAATTGACAAATTTTTAAATCATTGAACTACTGGGGCAAGAAAGAATTGGCATAATTCTTATTTCACAGTTCTTTACACAAGCTAGGTGCTTGATGCATTTTTATTGAGTTGATGTTTTTAGATGGATCTTATGGTATAATTCAACAAGATGTCCTACACATCACTTACAGGAACAAGTTAGGAATACTGCTTTGACATACAACACCCACCCCTACCTTTCCTCCAAACCAAAAGCATACTGAAATTCTTCTGAAATTATGTGCCCTTCAGTTCCTTTGAGGAACTTGTTGCTAGGATACAAATTTAGATAGCTCTCACCTGCTGAGAAAAGTTTTTACTACTGCTTCAGATAACAGTTTCTTCTTTAGCCAGCAAAGTATTAACAAAGAAAACTGTCTGTTACTTCACAGATCCAATGGACAAGAGCTCTTCATTTGGGCAACAATTTCACAGCAATATCATTGATTACTTTGAAAACTATTCAGAGCTGTCCTTGAGACTACATTATGAAGCTACCTAATGCAATGGCACTGATCATTTTTCTTGGGGTACAAAATAAATAAAGCAATCAAGAACAGTGTGGGTGGTAGTGAGGTTTTAGAGACCACAGAGAAACACAAAAGTTTGCTTGAGTTTTCCCCAAGCTTATTTCCACATTATAAAAAGAAAAACCTGAATTCTTCAAGAAGAGAGCCCTCAAAATTATTAATTAGCTCATTTTCTAAATGTGTATTCAGTACCTGGTTATGTGTAGCATACTGTGCTGGGCTCTAAGAATACATTGCCTGCTATCATGATAATGCCTGTCTGGTAGGGGAGCTTCTCCAAAGCTCTTGGATATCCTTGTTAGGAATCCAGATTCCTAGGCTCCAATGATCGTGGAAATCTGCCAACTGATCTCTAGGCCAAAGTGTTCAACCAAGGGATTCTAGGTACCACCTATTTATCTCAACTTCTTACCCTGGTTCCTGTGGCTCATCCCTTCTGGCTATGATCTGTAACTTATATTGACACTCTATTAAAAAATAGACTACTTAGTAATTTCAGAATGTTCTATGCTGACTAAAGTATCTGGTTTGAGTTGCCTGCTATCTAAAGTTTTCAAAACATGCACACAGCTGCATCAATGCAAGTGTAACTGTTTAAATAATGTAACATATAGAATTAAATCTATATATCTATTCTTATGTATAAGGCACAATAAAAATAAACTAGTTCCTACAGGTCCAAGATTATACATTTTGAGATGAAGTGGCTACCACTTTCTTATTCTGAATATTGAACAAATTCTATTGTGTGTTAATTTTACCTATTTGCTTATGATTATGGTAGGAATACTTATTCTTTATTTCACATATTCTCAGGAGTGCTGGGAACCAACAGTTTTTTAAATTACATGGAGAGTTAATTTAAGAATAAACAGATGACAGTACCTACATTATTATAGCTACATTTCCTTGGGCAAGGGAAAAAAAAGTAAAGTTAAATTATTGGGACCACACCAAAATAAAAAGCTTTTGCACAGCAAGGGAAACCATCAACAAAATGAAAAGGCAATCTACTAAATGCAAGAAGCCATTTGCAAATGATATATATAATAAAATGTTCATATTCAAAATCTATAGTGTACTTATAAAACTCAACATTAAAAAAAAACCCACATAAAATCTGAATAAATAATAGGCAGAGGCCCTGAATGGACATTTTTCCAAAGAAGACAGGCAGATGGCCAACAGACACATGAAACAATGCTCAACATCAGTCATCATCAGGGAAATGCAAATAAAAACCACAATGAAATATTGCCTTACACTTGTCAGAATAGCTAAAATCAAAAAGACAAGGAATAACAAGTGCTGGCAAGGATGTAGAGGAAAAGGAACCCTCATGGACTGTTGGTGGGAATGTAAATTTGTGTGGCCACTGTGGAAAACAGTATGGAGATTTTTCAAAAAATTAAAAATAGAAATACTATGCGATCCAGTAATTCAACCACTGGGTATTTACCAAAGAAAACGATATATCATCTATCAAAAGATATATGGACCCTATGTTTATTGCAACATTATTTACAACAGCCAAGATACAGAAGCAACCCAAGTGACGTGTGCCCATCTATGGATGAATGGACAAAAAAATTTTTATATATATACATCTATACATGATAATGCATGTATGGTAAGGGAGACAACTAGACATTTTGGAGGGATTACTTGATGATGTAATGCAAAATTACAGGGTGGTCAGTGAGGAGGGTAGGTGGTCTTTGATGATCCAGTCTAGAAAGAGAGATCAAGGAAGTCTAAGAGGGGGAATGTTGGGATAATATCTGAAGAAAAATTCATATTTAATAAGAATGATTGCTGAGTCCTAATGTATTAGGAACTGTCCTACATGTTTCTGATGCACCTATTACTCCTAATACTCCTAATGGTGGATCTCCTCTTCACTTTGATCAAGTACTCTTTACAACCTAAGACTATATGTTATAGGCACAGGGATCTATGTTGACTTTGAGAACCTCTTCCCATGTCTCCCACTCTGGAGGTGGAGGTAATGGTATCCGACAGCCATGAGTTGGAGTCTCAGTTCTTCCACTGACTTCCAGTGTGACATGCAGCCAGTTATTGAACATTATGCTTTTTATGCTTATGAAAGCACACATACAAACACCAGACTTTGTGTATCTCAATGCCTTCATCTATAAAGTGCAAGTAAGAGTAACACCTGTATCTCCTCTGAGACTGTTGTGCTTTTCAGAAGAATATGCATATAAAGTACGTGGCAGAGACTTTCCCCATTTTAAGTGTTTCACATATATCAGTTATGTTTATCTTGATTGAGTCCAAACTGAGAAATTAATTTACCAAGAACTGCACTTTCCATTTGGATCAAAATATTCTGTACTAGTTCCTTAAATGGTTACAAGATAATGTCACCTCCAACTTCTTCTGTGTCTGACTTAAAGTAGGCTCCTCTTTAAAAAGTCATAGTCGCATGGAGCACTGGGTGTGGGGCATGGGCAATAAATCTTGGAACACTGAAAAAAATAAAATAAATTTAAAGTAAAAAAAGTCACAGTTGATTATATTTTCATGATTATTTTTTTAAGATTTATTTATCTGAGAGAGAGAGAAAGAGAGAGAGAGAGAGAGGTAGGAGGAGGTGGAGGGAGAAAGAGAGAGAGAATCTCAAGCCCACTCCCCCACTGAGTGTGGAGCCTGATGCAGGGCTTGATCTCACAACCCTGTAGATCATGACCTGAACCAAAATCAAGAGCTGGACACTTAACCAACTAAGCCGCCTAGGTACCCTGGTTTTTCTGATTCTTAATAGTTTTGCTCACAGTAGTTTTTAAATTGGTTCCCACTAGTGTTTTGAGAATTTTGTAAACATTTCTGTTTCTCTTATGGTATTGGGGTTTCACTGTTTTTTGCTCTTTTTCTGTTTCTAGTCTTAACTTTGCCTTTGGCAAGACCTCAGCAAACCCTTCTATAGGCTCACCATATTTACTTACAAATGGCTTCTTGTGTTTTGATTTTTCCCAGCTTTTTAAAAAAATTTTTATTTTTTTCCAGCTTTTTAACAGTTAAAAAATTAAAGAAGCAAGTTTTATTATAGAAAATTTGGAAAATACACAAGATTATGAAGTGAAAGAGTTCACAACCTCACATATTTATTCTGAAGTATGTAAAGAAGTGAACATATTGCCTGACTCTCCAGCCCCATTTCTCAGAGATAATTACTGCAAGTAGTGTGTGAAGGTACCATTCTAAACTGTTTTTTATGTTTATGAAAGCAAACATACATACATACATAAAATCTTATACCTATACACATGTTGTTAAAATGTTTTCAACAAAAATAAGCTCAGGCTGTGTAATTCTTTATACTACGCCTTTTGTTCTCTTACTAATATTTTTGTGGAGCTACATTCCAACTTGGTATACACAGATCTCATTGTTTTTAGTGGCTAAATTTATGGACATGCCCTAATTTATTTAACCAATCCCATGTTGACTGATGAACACCTAGATTTCTTGTGATTTTTGCTGTGATGATGAGCTTGAAATTAGAAAACATATTGGATGTTAATTTTTAGACTTATGGTCTTATACTGTAGGGCGGTTCTCAGAAATGAGAATATTTTATAACAGTGTATATGCAGCTTGATAGTAGATGGAGAGTCCCAGATTACTCTTCAAGAAGGTTGAACCTATCCACCATGTACCAACAATAAGATGTATGCTTCATATGTATCTTTCACTTTGCATTCATAATTTCTATTTGAGCTTTTCCTCTCCACGTGATAATTCTTCCACCTGAGCTTCCATTCTGTTTTCAGCAATGTTTTTGAGTTCCAAGAACTCTTTCTTTTTCTCAGATTGCTCCTCTGTAATAACTGCCCTAGTCTCCCCAGGTATTTACGTAACTTTCTCTTAGAGTTCTTTTTATTTTTTCCTTTAAAGGATACCTGACAGAGAGCTACCTATTCTGATTATGTTGTTCTTTCCCCCTCTTCAAATGCTGAGTCACTTTTAATGATTTGTGCATTTTCTCTCCCCATGAGATCTGTTATTCGTCGACACACACCCAGGCTTCTGACCCATAAGGGAGAAGGGCCCTGAGCACATAATGCAGGTAAACTGTGGGGGTCTCCTAAGTAGTAGTGGCTGCAAGTGGTAGCAGGTAAAGGAAGAATCTTTTCTTGGTCAGTGGGCTGTTAGGTTAGGATCCCTCAACTGGGTGGTATAGGGAGGTCTCTGAGCTCTCAGGATCTTCTTGGCAAATGTAGAATATGAGTTCTCTTCTTCAAGGGGCGCCTGGGTGGCTCAGTCAGTTCAGCATCTGCCTGTGGCTTGGGTCACGATCCCGGGGTCCTGGGATCAAGCCCTGTGTTAGGCTCTCTGCTCACTGGGTAGTCTGCTTATCCCTCTCCTTCTAACCCTCATCCCTGCTCATGTTATTGTTCTCTCGCGCTCTCTCAAATAAATAAAAACAAGTCTCTTCAAGTTATACTAATTGATGTAACCTTTGGTTACAGTCTTCCCAATAACAAAATATAAAACAACAATAATAAATAAAAAAATGACTCTAAGCAATAAAGAAATTTCTATACTGAAGCCAAGTTGACATGTCATACCAAGGGTATACTCCCATCTTTAGGATAAGGACATTAAGAGACTCATATAAATATAGCACTGGCAGAAAGCATGCCAGTAATATTATGAATTATAGTCTGTTTTGCATATGGGCATATTTTGGCAAAATCACTGTATTACACACACTGCAATGTTCAAATAATGTATGTTAATTATCAACAGCAATAAAGTAGGTGATCTTTTTTTTAGTCAACAATGTACTTGTTTATCAAGTACATATCAGATATTTAAAATGTATTCTAGGTCTTAGATATAAAACACCGACAAAACATAGTGATTATTTTACCACCAAGGCATTTGTAGTCTTTCTGTTGCATGAAAGACCTATCTGAAAATGACTCTCCAGTTATAGTGACATTGTGGTAATTACTATGATAGAGCTGGGCCTGGGCTACTACATGAGCAAAGGAGATCCTAAATCAGATTAAGGCAGATTTTTCCAAAGAAGGGTCAAAATGCGTTTATGAAAAAAGAAGTCAAATGTTCAAGTTTGGAAAACAATGGGTTAAAGATAGTTAAGTAGGTCTTTCTATTGGAGTTAAGTATTTATTACAAATTTCAGGGAGTGGTAATGTCCCAAACATATGGGGCTGAAGAACCTTTCTTCAAAGCATTCTGAGGGACACATTCGGGGAACAATGGCCTCAGTGATTCAAGGGAGCTCTTCTAGAGGAGGAGCATCAGAGCAGAGGCGCCAAATGAGCAGGTGCAAGCCGGAGGAGGCAGGAAAGGTCACCCTTGGCAAAAGTACAGGGACAGGGTATGGGCCATAGTGATACTAAGTAGCCTAAAATAGTGAAGCCAAAGAATTTCCCGTGACAAAGTATAGAGACAAGCAAGAGTCAGTCCAATCATTCCATCCAGGTAAAGGCTGAACTTTACCCTGAAAGCAAGAAGGGTATTTAAAAGCTCTGACACAGGGGAGAAGTATGAATGGATTTGCTTTGTCAAAACAAAGCTCTGGTAGCAGCAGAGCTGCACACTGCAGTGAAGTCAGCCTGGAGGAAGGAATAGGCAGGGGGAGTTCTGGAATTCACTAGTGTCAGGGTTGAGGGAATGAGCTAGGGGAGGGTCCTCTGTTTCCCAGAATACGTTACTGAGTTTGCAAATGCGATGTTGGTCTAGACCTTGAGTAGATGGTATGGGAGTTACATTCTGCTATAGAAGAAAGTGAGGGGAACTGAATTCCTAAGTGAGAGGAGGGCATCCTGTGGAGCAGCATGGGGGCTGATCTCTTACAGAAAAAAGAACAGTGAAAAATTCCTCTGGCTGGGAAAATGGAGGGCCTGGAATGACAGGGATGCTTATTATTCAGTCCTAAACTAGTTACTGTTCTGCAGTGATGTTAGACTCCTCCATTGTCCCACAGTCTTCAAATGGGACCCCAAGCTGGATGTGGCTGTGAGAATGTCCTCTCTTGGGGTCTGGCAGATATTTACAGCATGGGACTTATGTCACTTTCCTCATCTTGTTACCTTCTACCCTTTCTTTTTATACTTTTATTTTTTACTCCCCTCTTCTTTGACCACATCCTACAGCAAAATCTTTCATTCTTTGAGGTTAATTTTTTTGACTGGAATTACCAGTGAACTTAATTTTTCTCGGGGCTGCTAGATTCCTGAAGTGCAGGAGACTAGAATGTTCAGGCTGTACTTCACAAAGGTCAGCCTAGAGATCCTCTCACCTGGTATGGCTCTTTACAGATGAGTAAACTGAGGCCTGGAGGGCTGCAGTGCTTTGTTTTGGGAACACAGCTTACTTAAATCTCTTGGCTCCTGGTTCTGCTTTTTCTAGCAGAGCACACCATCTAGGAAGTCATCTCTTTCTGATTAGCTCATACTAGTCTCCAGGAAGGTCCCCAATTTCTGCATTAGTGGCTTTAAGGTAATAACTCTACCAGAATAAAAAAGCAGAATACAAGCTATTTTCCTAATGGTTCATTCCAAGAATGTCTTAAGACTCCAGTTACATTCAGATATTTCCTCTACAAAATCATTAAAATATTATCTGGCTTGGAATATTTTCTACTTCTAAACACTTCTCAAATTTTATCTTCTGTCAGCTGACAATACAGACTCATAAAGCCCTTTCATGTCTCATAGGCTACTGTCTAAACGCTATAATAAATGAATTTCTAAGGATTAATTATTCACATGTCAAAGAGATGATTTTTGGTGAGGAATGAAGTATCTTTCAAATCTGCTGGAGAGAATATGAAAGCTGATCGATGGCCAGTGTTTACATATCTAGCCATCAATTTTAATGAAACGTTTCCTTTCAAGTCATAAAAAATCATGAAGTCCACATACATAAACTCTAAAAATTTCACTGAGGTTCTGTCTTATAAAAGTGACCTCAATTGATATTGATCTGAAACTCTTCTAACAGGAGAGCCATGGCTCAAATTCCTGAGAACCACAGCATGAACCCAAGCAACTTCTTAATCATCATCTTCTCCTCTGCAGTATCTAGCAGAATATGCAACACGTGGTGGCTCTTCAGTAGTTAATGGTTAAAGGACTAAACCTCTAGGCTTTCCCAAGCCAACAAGATCCTGTCTGGCCAGCAGCCTCTCATACCCACGCTACCTCTATCACCCATACCTGTGCCCGGGACAAGTTCTGTAATTTGTGGGGCTCAGGGCAAACATGCAAAGGTGGGGATCCTTGTTTTAAAATGATCAAGAACTTTAAGACAGTGATAACAGTGCACTATATTATGCACTGGGCTCTGTGCTACTACTGCAGGTGTCTGCACATGGAGTTGGCCCTGTCTGGGCCCAGCCAGCTTCCTGGCTTTCTGATTCCTTCACGCCTGGTAATCATCCCTTCCGGGCCAAGTGAAAACCCATGCATAAGTTTCCTTAGCCTCTTCTTTTCTGTCTCAATCAGATGTCTCTCTCTTGGGTCAATGCCCTTCCATCCTATCTAGTCCCTTTCCTGGTGCTTTATGGAACCCTACTGTAAGGCGAGAAAGCTCACTGCTGTCTTTGCCTTCTAACTCCATCTGCACACCTGAGTGGAAAAATGAGGCTTTCCTACTTCCACACTTGCCTCCATAGTGGCCACTGTTGTTTCAAGTTTCAAAGTAAAATTCTATCTGCCATTGGCCCTAGTGGCTCTTTCAGACCATGTGTTATGCTGCTCTTGCGCCACAAAATTGCTGGCACCCAGTTTTCCCATCCTATCCCTTACCTCAGCTATCTCCCTTACCTCCCTTACCCCTTATCCGACATTGGATTTCAATGTGGGGCCCTCAGCTTTTCCTTGCCTCCCACCCTTCTTGGAATTTGTAATGTGTGCATGCATGACCCATCTAGCTCCCTGACCTCAGTTCAATGACTTTCACAAGGCTACTGATCTTACCGGTCACTCACTGGCATATCTCAAACCTCAGTATCACCTGGAACTATTTCACTTATAAGATGAATATTCTAATCACTGGACAATTTGAAAAATGCAGAAAGCAAAAAAAGCAAAAACAAACAAATAACATCAAAACCAATCAACTAAATAAAAAACAACTCCAATTCTATCTTCCAAAGGTACCCACTGTTAGAATTTTAGAATCCCTCCAACACCAGTCTTTTTTCTATGCATAGAAAATTGAAAATTTAAGAGTTGTGATAAGTCTTATCTACAAAAATAGAGGATGTTGATCTCATCTGTGGTACCAGATTAGGGCTGTTAATTAGGAAGGGCTATTTAAGTTGAAATCTGGAAGCTGGGATGAAGCATCTTACTGAGAAGAAGAAAATGGAAGGTCCTTCTTTTTAGGCAGGGGCACAGTTGATATAAAGGTCCTGAAGTATGAAAGAGCATGTTTTGTTTGAGGACCTAAAAGAAAGCCACTGAATAACAACAGCGTGAGATAAATTACCTGGGTTCAAATGCCAAATTATTTACTTCAGTCTCAATTTTTTTCTCTGTAAACCAGAGATGGTATTTCCCTTCCCCGAGGATTGCTGAAAAGACTGAATGTGTTTCTTTCTGGAAAGCACTTAAGATAGCACTGGCACATAGTAAAGCTTTCTTAAGAGAGGGGAACAGTGTAGACAGACTAGTCAATGTGGAGAAGGAGAAATGTCTCTTCTGCCCCCACCATGGTCTCCTAGAGGAACTTCTATACTCACACCCATGAATGACAGGTATCAGAGTAAACATATCTAGTTTCTCTTCACTCCCTTTCTTCTCTGACCAGGAAAGAAGTTGACTTTCTAGATCGTGGGAAGCTAGACTTCCACCAGGCCATGGCTCCTGTGTGCACAGAACTGCAGGGTCCTCTGTGAATGCTGCAAGGCAGGTGTGTGCTCTCTCAGGTCCAGCCATGCCCAGACAGGTGAATACCATGAATCTGACACTGGGCACCAGTTACCTTAGTTCAGTGGAGGGTAGTGGGAAGCCATAGTTTGGCTTCTCCAGGGAAATTTCATACTTGTCATACATTTTAGATGCACTGGACATTCCCCAGTTCTCAATAAAGTTGATACTTTGATACTCATTTAGTGAGGAAGACGGAATAAAGGGCTAGAATCCTGATTCTTAGCACATTAGTGCACTGTCTAGAAACCTTAAGATTAAATACAAACATCTGGAGAGCAAAGGACTTAGACACGAGACCACAGATCCCAGAACAGTTACTGTGATGGGCTTTTGCACAAACAGGCAGTGCCAGCTGTGGTTTCTGACTTGTTTTGGTGGCATTGGCTTGCAGTAAATTGCTGCTGAGGCCAATAATGGATGATTAGGACTTAAAGTAGAAAAATAAATAACATAACATAACATAAAATAAAATAACATAAAATAACATAGCATAGCATAGCATAACATAGCATAGCATAACTCCAGGTAGATTCCATCCAGGGTAGACAGAAAGAAGGTGAGTGCTCTGGCCTTCAAGTTTAGTGCCAGTCACTGGGAACGCTGTTCAGTTACTGAACTTGGGATCCTTTTTACCTTGTTTGGAATTGCACAGGCCCAAGGGGAGCTGTGGAAAGACTGGTTTCCTGATTCATGTAGCTTGCCCACAGCCTCCTGGGGCTCCCTACCAATGGTCTCAAATTGGCTTTTTACATAAAGTTTATGTTTTAAATAAGATATAATTTCTTAAATCCATATCTGATTATGATGTGGATTTAAAAGACCTAGGCCCAGATGATGGTTAAAGAGGAGTATGGCCTCTGGTTCATTTCTTCAGGCATCTGGTTAGGAAGTTTATTTCAAAGGCTGTTTTCTTGAACTCCCTGTGTCTGGGATAGATGAGATATAAGGAAGAATGGAATTGGATTAAAGTACAAGCTTTGCTCTTGCATTCAGAACACAAGCTGTTGGAAATGAAAGAAAATGAAGAAAGATGCTATCAGTGAGTGGAAGTAAAAGAGTTATTTCTTTAAGGGAAATGCGGAGATTTTAGAGGATATGTTGGACAGATACGAACCTGAAACATTTTAAATGCTCTTAAAGTTGGGAGTCAGAAAAGAGGCAAGAGTGAGGCTTTAAAAATGCAACAAAAAAATTAAAGAGAACAAAGGAGAATAATGCCCCCAGAGGAAGCCCAGATGTAGGGGGCCATTAGAAGCTGCTTGAATGGAAGGATGGGAGAGTCATGCTGGATGCTGTCACATGCCATCTGCACAGGACGATGAGGGATGACTAGGAATCTCAGGACGGAATCCTGCAGCGATTATTTCATTTCAGTGGCACCAAAGTAACACAGTTGTTGAAGCAGGTGCAGTGGGTTGCCATTCGAAATAGAAGGCATCAGTCCTTAATGGACAGTTCAGGGAGGAGGACAGAGCCAACCTTAAGTGACTATATATCCTGACCCCGAGGGGAATATCTGGCAATGCCTGGAGTTATTGAGGATCATGATCTGGGGAGGGGGAGATACTGGCCACTAAACATCTTATAATACACAGAACAGCCCCCATGACAAAGAAATACTCTGGCCAAAGTGTCAGTGATGCCAAGACTGAGACACTACTGCCTTAAGGAAAACCAGGCTGGGCTACCAGCATTTGAATCTGGATGGTGTCCAATGTTGGGCTGATGGGAAGAATTATCCAACTTGGAGAACTAGCCACGAACAAGATTTGTTTGAACTATGGATATTTTGGCAGCTTCTGAAACTGCTGACTTTACATTTCCTATTAAGAAGGATCTCAACGGACAAAACCTACAGTATTATCATGAAGAAAACAAATGAATGGGGCTGAAAACAAAGAGGAAGAGAATGGCAGGACGGCACTATGATCCAGCCAATGGTATTAACACCACATATGGAAAAGGTAGGGAGCCAAGTAGGAAGCATATTACACTTTTAAAAACAGCTGAGTTTGTTTGAAAAGAGTGGAGAAAGAGAAAGGCAAATGAAACACTAGAAGCATTTGCTACTGCAAGAGGGACAGGGTGACAGAGATGAAAGTTCTTGTTACCAACGAAGTAGCATAATTCACTCAAGAGTCTGGAGGCTTAAAAACTAAGCAAAGGCAAGTTTGTGGGGAGGATCACATGGGAAAAGAAATCCTTCCCACTTGACTATGCAAGCTGCAGCTCCACTGTCAAGTCTTAGGGGATCTGTTGAGGGCAAGTGCCTAGTAAAAGAAATAAGCAAACAAGAAAGCTGTATCATTCAGAGATAGGTCCACAGCAGTGGTTTTCAAACTTGGCATGCATTAGAATCACTTGGAGGGCTTAAAAAACCCAGATTTCTGTGTCCTACTTCCAGAGATGCTGATACAACAGATTTGGGTGCAGCTTGAGAATCTGCATTTCTAACAAGCTGCAGGTGATGCACGCACGCTGCCACATTTACAGAACCAATGGTGTACAGAATCCCAGTGTAGGAAGCAAAGACAGTAGACACTGCTCCCTGGAATCCTGCAACAGATAGAGAAATACAAAGAGCAGAGCAAGACATTGAGATCCTGGGGAAGGCACAGCCCTTGTTTAAACAGATGCCTCTCCCTCTTGAACACCTTTTTCCAAGAGGGAGAAGGTGAGTTATTCTAAAGAGCCACCCAGGATTCAGCTCTGGGGAGAAGGGCTAAGTGTGGGGCTCAAATATGGATTGAAAATTAAAAGGATACGCAACATAGAACAGAGACACAAGAAGACCTGCGGATGAAGGCGACCACTGAAATTTCTTAATTTTATGAGTATAGGAGTGTCTACAATGCCAGTCGCTGAGAGAGGAAACAATGTGCATAGGCAGATTGCCTTCTACAACCTTGCCTCCAAGGATACAAGAAGCACGGTGTTACAAAGAATTTCTTCCCATATCTTTGCACAAAATTTCTATGCTCAATTGTTTATGCTCCCGGGTCATGAATTCTAGATGGGCTTTCTTACAAATCTGAAGCCAGAACATTTTTCCCCCCAAATTTTTCTGTGAACCCTTTTCCCCAGACAACACTTAGCATTTTGCTATGATCCATGGCTAATAACCACAAGTCGGGTCCAGTTATTTTGTATCCCATCTGCCTCTGTTGTTCTCTGTGCATATTTTCTTTCTGTAGGAAGAGGGACTGAGTAATCAGATTCAGGCATCAAACTCCTTTCTAAGCTTCTCTAACTAATAAGAGATGGTTCCATTAAACCATGATGCATCTGTCTACTAAAAGACTATCATGTAGCCATCAAAAAACCCCCCAGCTTTATGAAGAATTGTAATTAGACCAAGGAAATACTTATTGTACAAGGGCAACTGAAAATATAATAACAGAACTGAATATATATGATAAAACTATGAATGGCACTATATTAGAATGCCAGGTCATTCTTAAGTGGTCAGATTTTTCTTCAAAGCTTTTCATTATTCATTTGAGCATCACATATAACAGAAATATTAAACTTTATCAATTTTAAGCATTTTAATGCTAGTACTAGCATTAAAAAGTCATAGGGAACTTTATTTTTTAAAAGATTTTATTTATTTATTAAGGAGAGAGAGGAGTGCATGGGGGAGCCTGAGTGGGGGAGGGGGAGGGGCACAGGAAAAGGGAGAAGCAGACTCCCTGCTAAGCAGGGAGCCTGATATGGGGCTTGATCTCAGGATCCCAAGAGATCACAACCTGAGTTGAAAGCAGATACTTAAGGGACTGAATCACTCAGGTGCCATGGGAACTTTATTTTTTGAAGACAAAAGAAGAAGATAGGTAAACAAATTTCAAAATGATAAGGAAGGTGTGAGTAAAGATGTGCTCTGAGGTGGTTGAAAGACATGACTGGAGAAAGAGTTTATGGATGGGGTGGGAGGAGGAGGAATACTCCTCCAGTTGGATATTCTTGACATTTTAGGACTAGCACAGATTTGATGTGCAGTCATAGGAAAAAAGTCCCAAAAGCTGAGCTGATATTCCTAACCAATTGTAGGAGTGTGAAAGAAAGTTTTAACACTCTATAGATAATAATGAAAATCAACAAAGTTAGGAATTGCTTTAATGAATACCACATGGGAAAATAAAATGAATTGACTATGAAAAAAATCAGAAATCTCCCTTTGAAAGGATGGCTACAGTATCACTTTCCATTACAAATGAGGAATATAAACACATTGTCAAAAATACACATTGTCAAAAGAATTTAAACAAAAATATTTTAGCTTTCTGTCAGCTGACTAGAATAAGTTTAGATTTTAATTTAAGCATCAAGAGACATGATCTAATGGTTTATGAGCAGCTTTGCAGAGAGAAGAAGTGATAAAAATTGCAAACAGATGATATGTAAATAAATATTTGCATCAACTGGTATAAATATTTAGAAGTGCTGACAACTCCCAATTATCTTGTTTTAATTAGTTCACATAGAAACTAATTTTTGACAATTGTATTTGGCCAATTAACACTTCAGTAGTCAGCTAAGGTCTTTGATCTTAAGAGTGCTTTTGGGGAAAAGTCTCCGGGTAATCACCTCCTTGTATGTTGGAGAAATAAACTCTTCATTTAGTCATGAAAATACAGTGGTCTGTGAACCTCCTTCTGCAGCCAAAATATCTTTGTCCAAAAGAGTGGAGCCAGAAAGGGCATCATACTAAATGGTCAAAACCAGTGGGGCTGGGATTGTGAGTAGGAAGGAGAGAGGGACAAAGCTCGCAGGAGGTATTAGATGGTGGGTTTGAAATGTCTATGTCACAACAGTGATTTCCAGAAAGTTATGTATGATCATAAACAATGCCTGTTTTTCTGAGAGGGACAATTTATGTATCATTTCAGAGAAGAAATCAGGCATACGCTGAAAGCTCATCAATTTCTTGCCCCCCTCCCTCCCAATTTATATCACACTACCAGTTTCCTTTGCAAGTTATATACTTCATTTTTTAAAAAATAGATATGCCTGGCTAGATTGTGCCGATCTTATATTTTAAACCAATATCTTTAACTTTATTTTACTCATTAACTTTTATTGTGTCCCATAGTATGCCCTTGTGCTCTTTGCCAAGTATTTTTAACTCTCCATCTTTTAAGCACATGGAGGGTTGCTTTCTTGGCTCCTTTGTGGATGATGACGTCTATGTCCAGCACTACTTTCAGCAATTTTATCCCTGTGAAACCAATCCCCTTGATTAAATTTCCCGTGTTAAAAATCCTAGACAGGTTTTTCACTTCTCCTGGCTGGTATGAATAAAACATTAAGTCACAACTATCAGAGTGAACAGAGAATTAGATATCCTTGCTAGCTTAATTTTTGTTTTTCACATATAACTTTTGATTAACCAAAACGCTCATTAAGTCTTAATGCTTTGGCACATCTTTGTAAAAGGCATGAATAATTTTTCCTAGCTCATTACTAATTAACAAATATTTGCTAAAAGTATATTACATGTCAGGCACTGCACCAACCAGTTTAGAGTTTGGTAGAGAGGGCAGATGTTGATCACATAAGTACACAGACAAGTGATGCAGAGGAGGATATGGAACCTTATGCCAGGTAATGGTAGAGTGGTCTCTTCAGAGCTGAAGATGCAGAGTTGTGAAGGATGAGCAGGTGTTGACTATGAAAAGAAGGGGAGAGTTTTCTAGGCAGAGGAACAGCAAATGTAAAGGCCTGATGGTAGAGGGCATGTGGGTTTGAGGAGAAGTGAAAGTGCTGGAAAGGTATGCAAGATATAGCAGGTTTCACTGAGGACTGTACACTTCAAGAGCAACCGAGAGTCAAGCTGTTGAAGGTATTTAGGCAACAGTAGTGGTGGGAAGGCTGTAATGGGTGTGACATGGCCCAGTGTACCTCTAGGAAGGATCATGCTTGAGGATGCAGAGAAGTTGGATTGTGGGGCCCCACAGTGGATACACAGGTAGACCCATTAGGAGGTGATTGCAGCAGTCCCTCCCACAGATAGGGGCTAGTCTGGAGAGATACAAGGGGAAGAACAGCATATATAATAGGAGTTCGTCTTTTTCTGCAAAGCTGCAGAATCATCTTATGATCCCAGATCACCACTATAACTACCCATTCTCATTAGATAAGAGTATAACTATAGAAAATTGGGATGCCTTCAGACTAGTAGTTTTCCCCTTTTCATCAAAGAATGCAGAAATCAAGCACTGGTTATTTTCTATGTTACCATCCGTCTATGTATATACTTACTCATTCTCAGGCAATCTGTAGCTGGATACTATACTATGGTAACACATATATAAATTAAAGCAGGATGGCATGCTGGCCTTGAAGTCTCTCTTTGAACTTAAGAGTGATGTCTAGTTATAGAGTTGCTTATAAGACTACTCAGAAGGGCAAGGAGGAGTTAAATTGAAGATGCTGGACTTGCTATGCCTTCAACCAGAAGAGTTCTACTTTTACCTGCATTAAATGTTAGGGTTCTGTGTAATATCTCATTTTTAAATGACTTGAGTCTGACAGCCACTTTGATTCTTCTCTTCTTAGGATGGAGAAACTGAGGCCCAGGAAAGTGAAGCGACTTGCTCATGGTGAGAATGTTGATTTGTAGTAGGGTCAGAATTAGAACCAAAATCTCCTGACTCCACTCCAGTACTCATGGCTCTTTCTAATATCAAAAGTAAAGCGATATATTTACTTATCTTATGGATTAAAAAAATTTCCAGGGGCACCTGGGTGGCTCAACGGTTAAGCCTCTGCTTTCAGCTCATGATCCCAGAGTCCCAGGATCGAGTCCCACATCGGGCTCCCTGCTCCACAGGAGGCCTGCTTCTCCCCCTTTCACTCCTCTGCTTGTGTTCCCTCTATGGCCGTGTTTCTCTCTGTCAAATAAATAAAACCTTTAAAAAAATTCCAGAGGTGCTCAGTTGTTTGAGAGTCCAATTCTTGATTTTGGCTCAGGTCATGATCTCAAGGTCATGAGTTTGAGCCCTGTGTCAGGCTCTGCACTCGGCATGGAACCTTCTTAAGGTTCCATCTCTCCCACTGCCCCTCCACTCCCCCCAACATTTGCACTCACGCACATTCTCTCTCAAAACAAACAAACAAACAAACAAACAATTCCAGTTCTGGAAATCTGTAAGAGCAGCTGTACATTTTTCTCTTCCCTGGATGTTGTAACACTGAGTAGACCCACACCCGCGATTGTTCCTCTATTTAAGATTAAAACTTTTTACAATTCATGTGTTCCAGTAATGCTCACTAAATGTTTGATGATCTGCTTGCCATCATTCATACATTTTTAAAATTCATTTAACAAACATACATTAAATGCTAGAATATGCCAACTACTACTAGGTTATGGGGACATGAAGTACCATGTGAACATATCATTTTAGTAGAATATTAAAGAAATGATTACAGACACCATACACATGAGCACAGAGCCATGAATTCACAGAGGTGAACTGGCCTTAATTGGCTGAGTAACTGGCAGTGGCATTAGGGTTTCCATATTTACCAAAAACACAGGGCTCCCAGTTAAATCTGAACTTCATATAACAAGCAATTTTCTTACTATAAGTTATCCCACATATTGCATGAGACACACTTATACTAAAAATGTATTTGTTGTTTATCTAAAATTCAAATTTAACTGGATGTCTGTATTTTATTTGGCTACCCTAGCTGGTGCAGCTGGGCTGACTAGTGGATGAAGTTCCGTGGGGTCAGTATGGGAAAGTTACCAAGACACAACGAGATGTTGAAATTCACTAAGGAGAGTCAAGTGAAAATGCCAGGAAAAGTGAGGATATTTGGGGGTAGAGGTGGGGAGAGAATGCATCAAAGCTGGGGGATCAAAGTGGAGTTTGTGATTTCACATTGTTCTGGAAGATCAAGCCAATGTAATGAGAACCAGAACAGAAATGAGGTGTATGACCTTTGCCTACTGGAAAAGAAAAAAAAAAGGATCACTACTTTCAGAAAAATATCCTCTTAAGAAACCCATGAGAATCAGCCAAAAAAATATTGGAGTAGATGAGTTCAGTAAGGTCATTAAGTATGAAATAAACATTAAAAAGTCAATAGTTTCTTTTGTAACAGCAATAACCAGTTAGAAAATATAATGGGAAAAGACTGCATCTGAAGACCCTCAAAAATATAAAGCAACTATGAATAAACTACAAAACTATGAAATGTGTTGGGCTTACATAAAAAACAAACACTATCAGAGACATAAAAGGGGATGAAAATCTGAGGAATCATGCCATATTTCTATACGAGAAGACCAAATACAGTGAAGATGTAAATTTTCCCAAAATTTATTTTTAGTATTAATGCAATTATAATCAAGATCTCTGTAGGATATATAGAGAATCATCAAAAATGAATCTAACACTTACTTGGAAGAAAAAACTAATAAAAACATCCCAAAAAATGTAAGAGAATTTATCAGTGAAGTGGGTTGTTAAATCTACCTGACATTAAAATACTGCAAAACTACCTTCCTTCCACCAGAATTGCGTTTTGGAAGAAAGAAGCAGAGAAGACAACAGAGTAGAGCTGTGAGCCCAGAAAACAGACACCTTAGCGTCTAAAACACCAATTTACAACCATCAGAGAAAACAGACCAGAGAGGGAAGAGAAGGATAAATAAAGATGAGGTGCCAGAGAGCTGGATATCTGTTTGATAAAAACCATTTTTTTTCCATTTCCGAGGAAACACTAATTGCCAAATGCACTAAATAGTTAAATGTGAAAATTCAACCAAACAGAAGAAAATAAGGGCAGATATTTCTCATCTTGGGGCTTAAATTATTTTCCATGTGGTTTAAGGGACTTGGAGCCAGATAATCCAGCCAATCAGGAGACTGGTTTTTTTGGTTTTGTTTTGTTTTGTTTTTTAAATGTACATTTGTCCTTTGCAGAGTATGTACCAACTCAGAGCAAGGGGCTCCTGGAAGCGGGTTAGAAAACTACTGGAATAATCTGGACTAGAGACTTCAGGACTCTTAACTGAAAAGGTTGGCAGTAGGGGAAAGAGAGCATAAGGATATGGAAATGAAAAGTAGCCTGCCCCTGAGTACTATGTGTCTAGACACAAAGAAGTATGTTGGGGATATGTCAGATGGTTCATAAAAGGGTAGTTTGTTTTTTTTTTTTTTTTTTTAGTAAATCCTATTTTTATTATTCCCACATACAAGACCTACCCACAATTCAGGTCTTTTAAACTCCCTGCCTAGCATAATCAAATTCAGTGTTTCCCACTTTCTATGTTTTCTTTTCTCAGTCTCTGGAAATACGATATAACTATGTTTCACTGTAATCGATAAAATATTGTACAGTGTGTGTGGAATCAGATATGTCTGTGTTTTTATAAATGCACATTAGAGAGGGACAGGAATGGGACCGAACAAGGCAGACTTGTTCGTGCTTTTTAATACAGATATGCTGTACAAAACAGCATGATCTGTCATAAAATGAAAGCTAATATTGGAAAATGAGATTGCAGTCCTTCCATGTTTAAATGGTTTTCCTGGGAGACAAATCTTCTTTCATTTAAACAAATACACACAAGTGTTTTTTATGGAGTACTAGGAAAAACCCAGCAGCAAAGTTGTGCGGGGGAAGTATGAATGGCTGGCTGGCAGCTTGAGTGAGATCTGCTGATAAAATTCTGATCAAGCCACACTCGGACCTGCTCCCAATATCATGTCCAAGTGTTGAATCATCTGACACAATGTGCATGGCCCTGCTTATTGATCATAACTTTTTGCTAAGCATTTAATATTCTATTAGGCACTCGAACAGCTCTTGGTGGACCTTATGATCACGAAGGGCCCACCTTCTCAAAGAGAAAAAGGGCATCGGGGATCTCCACCTCAGGGTTGAAAGGCACTTGATCTAGTCTGACTGGATCTAATTTTGATTAACCCTCAAGGTCCCACACTTATCTCCCTAGTATAATTCTTTGAGTGGGTATAGAGAGGAAATAATCATTTCTTGAGTTTATATGGGCCCAAATGGGAGTCATAATTACAAATTTTGGATGGCCTACTCAATACCATATTTTTCTCTTATTAAGTATCCACTTTTATTTTGATAAGAGATAGTGTAAAAATATTGAGGGTGGGACTAAATAAAGTCTAATGTGATGTACCTACATACTATTTGCAGGTAATGCCCATGCATTTGTGTTTCTTCTCTTCATTTTAGTAAGATATGCATGGAAAGATTTAGTAAGATATGGATGGGGACCTATGTCCCACTACTGACTGGGAGGTGATAAAGCTATATGCATTCATGGAGCAAAGAGAATAGTATGCTGACTGGGTCACTCTCTCTCTGAATTTGGCTGCTGCCACAGACCCTATAGTCTAGTTTGGGAGAAAGAAATTGGCTCAGAATTATTCTTTTTGCATTGAAAGTAGAAGCATCGGTTTCCTCCAGGTCCTGGGTTTTCATACAGAGCCAGTTGTTTAAGTAAAGACGGGTATTTGACAAGAGGCAAAGCATCATAGATAATGGCACAGCTGAAGTGAGGGACCTGGGGATGAAGGCCAGGAAGGGGTGGCGGGTGCTGAGTTTCTCTTCTGGTACCATGACTATGTGCAATAAAATTCTCTACAACACACTCATCCCACAAATGTTCATCAAGCACTGACCGACAAGAGCTAGGTAGATCCTTGAATGTACAGAGATAAACTAGGCACAGCTCAAGGAGCACAGAGTCCAATGAGGGAGAAAAACCTGATTCCCAGATTACAAGTCAATGTTGGGTTCCAAGTGCCCAGAAGCACCAGAGAGGGCATCCAACTTTCTGAGAGAGCTAAGGAAGATGCCAATCTAGATGGCAGAGTTTGGAGGCCAAAGGAATATTGGCACTCTCGGTGTAAGCTGTCAACTTGTGCTGATAAAAAAGTCTTTCCCATACAAAAAAGCAAGGCTAAGGGATGCAGCTTATGTGCCTGTTCCTCAGCTTCTAAGCTGCCATCTGTCCCATCCTCTAATTGTGAAAGGTCTTCAGCTGTCTGCATGATGCTTATTCAAAGGACATAGGTGGACAGTGAGGAAGAGGGGGAAGGATGGCTAGTTGATACTGCTAAGCTTTATCATTCCATTCATGAGTGACACAGTGAAAGATACAAATTCAGTCTCAAACTGTGTTAACCCTAGCTCTGGTAGGTTGAGTAATAGCTCCCCAAACATGCTCAGGCTCTAATTCCTGGGGCCTTGGATTATGTTCCCATACATGGTAAAGGAACTGTACAGATGGGATTAAACAAAGGATCTTGAGATGGTGAGATTATGTTGTATTCTACAGGTGGGCCCTTCGTGATCATAAGGTTCCTTGTAAGAGAGAGGCAGGGTACAGTAGGAGATGTAGTAACAGGATGAGGAACGGGCCACAAGCCAAGTGCCGGTGCTTCTACAAGCTGAAAAGGCAAGCCCCCAGAAGAAATGCAGTCCTGCTGACACCTTGATTTTAGACTTGTGACCTTCAGAACTGTTACAGGATAAACGTGTGCTGTTTTAAGTTACTATGTTTATGGTAATGTGTGACAGCCACAATAGGAAACTAACACATCAGGCTCCTCACTAATATGGACAGAAAAGTGGTCTCAAAGCCAATGAGTTCTTAGAGAGTTTTATCAGACATAATAACTTACATTGGCTGCATGTGATGTTTAATGATGCCTCCTGGAAGTAGAAGGCCATACTGTGCAGGTGTGTCTTAAGAGGACACACACTGGCCTGTGTTACAATTAGGCTGTATGAAACCTTAACTCTATGCTTTTCTCCTGATGTGGACCATTTCTTTGTGGTCTAGGGTGACAGATGATAAGTCCAACTCCTGTGTCAAATATTTTTCTTCTACAGAAAGTGACCTTAGAGATCTTTGCACAGATCCACAGCACTGCTCCTGTGTGTCACAGTGGACAAAGTAGAATGCTAAAGAGCCACAGCACTGTTGAAAGTATTGACTGACTCCTAGTAGCTCCATGTCTTGGATGAACCACTTAACCTTTCCTGAACTGTAAAATGGTATAATCACACAGATCATTCCTAACTCACAGGGCCATTGATAATATACGTGAAAGAGCTTTATAAATTCTATAATGCTCTTCAGATGTGAATTATTATTTTTATGTGCTCAAAAAGGCTGGCACAGTCCCTCTCCCAGGTGACTAAAAAGCATATGTGATTTTATTTGCTCCAATAATTTTATTCTTATTAGTACTTGTTCAGTATACTACATGGGCGTACACAATGCACAAAGCATTTATTCTTCTGGCTGTAGTAACGACGCCCCTCTCCCTCCAAATTTACCCTTGTAAAAACAAATAAGACTCATAAAACAAAACAAAAGCAAAAAAGTCGGATGGTGGGTAGCATCATTCATGAGAACTGTGTATCATTGAAAGCACTGACCTGTCACTTCGCAAATGAGCTCCTTTTGATAGTGGACAATTCATTCTTTTAATCAAGCAACTTCCTAAAAACACAGATCTATTGCTCTTTCTTCTTTTTTTTTTTTTTCACTTTAATTTTTAACATGGTTTCCTAACCCTCCACTTCAAGAGGTAAATACAATTCTGGCAGAGTCCCGGTCTAATTTAGTTTATTAGGGCTTTTACTACAAGTTTTTAAGCACTCACTGATTTTCAAAAACATATTAAAATGGCCATGGCCAATCTCGTAGATTGGTACAAGTCCACATTTCCCAAACGACTTAATAGTCTGCAACTGTGCCAGACAGAGAATGATTTCACCATTCTTTTTCCCACAACCTAAAGAGTGGATATTGTTTTTTAACTGTGGTGGGAAGAAGCAGTCTGTTTTGCCATGCTTGTCTCCTCCCTAGAATTCCCTCCTATAAGTTTTATAGGCTCCACTGTCCTGGAGGTCAGTGTCACAATTGGGACCCCAAGGAACATTAAGTCCCCAAGGAACCTTTTTGTAGGCCATTTCTGGGACTACCTGTCCTGCCCTGTTCTACGAAGGTAGAACTCCTAAGAATTTTTCCAAAGTTTGGTATTTTGGGCAGGGGGATCAGAAAGGTTATGAAGACTCTGTCCTGTGGAAAGGTAATTAAAATTGGGATTTATGTCTTTAGTTTCTTTCTCCTCTTTCTCTACATCTTTTCCAATTGCCAATGACAAATTCCGCAAATATTTACGTAAAACAAATAAATGAATGGATAAATATTTTAGTACCTTGTATTGCCAGGCTCTGTGCTTGAACACCAGATTATGGAGGCAAACTCAAAATCTAGTGTGTGTGTGTGTGGGGGGGGGAATCACATCAATATATACATGTGCCATATAACACTCTGGGGTGACAAACGGAGTTAGAATTTTGGTCAGGTCCCCAGGAGATGTAGTTTACTACATGGCTAGAAAAATTGAGGTAAACAAAGGTGGTGGATTCCTCAAAAGAGTGAAACTCTACTATATAAACGCTGTGCCTGAGATTCATGTTGCATTTGTGACTTGTAGGTTGTTATTGTATTTCCATCTGTTAAGCTTCTACATAGTCCAGAGAGCTACTGTTGTCTGATGGTCTAAGAAAGGCAGCACAGCACTTTGATATTCTTAACAGCTGGAGTGAGGTTCTGGTTTGAGTTCAGCTACAAGTAGTAAATTCACCTGGGACCAGTCACTTCACTGCTAACCTAAGCCAAAGAACACAGAATCTGTCAGTCTCTCAGGGCTGATCTAAGAATCAAATGAAATCAGGAGAACAATGATTTATATGAAAATTTCTACAATGACACTGAAGTTGTGCCCGGGTGGCTCAGACAGTTAAGCATCTGCCTTTGGTTCAGGTCATGAGCCCAGGGTCCTGGGATGGAGTCCCACATCAGGCTCAGGCTCCTTCTCCCTCTCCCTCTGCCCGCTGCTCCCCCTGCCGGTGCTTTTTCTCTCACTCTCTCAAACAAACAAACAAATAAATAAAATCTTAAAAAAATAAATAAAATGACTCCGAGCATAGAGGATTATGCGTGTAGTTATAGCTACAAATATAATGAAGTGGTTTTGAATAGCCAAATCAAAGTTACTGTTATGTTCTTTCCATGTGCGATATACAAATGCATATAACTACCGATATGCATACCTAGGACACACACATACATATATATATGCACATATATATATATATATATGTGCATATATAATGTGTGTTGATGCTAAGAAGAGAAAGAGAACCATGGGGAAGGAACGGACAATGGTCTGCGCACTGGAAGTTCGCAGATGTAATGGGTGGGTAGGAATTCCTTCTCAGGAGGCCAGTTGCCTGAGCTATCACTTATGGCTATGCCCTCGTGGGTAAGTCACTTCACCTGCCTCCACTTCATCATCACATCTATTGTGTGAAATAGACATATAAGAGGGTGGCCTTCTTACGTTATTACAAAGATAAGATGACATAATATGTATACTTTGTAAAGGGTCTGGTACACAGTAAGTGCTTACTATTACTATGAAATTTTACTTTTTTAAAATAAAACTTTGTGGGAAAAATTCTCCAATTTCAGAGATCAGGATACAAAAAGAATACTACAAAGATGGGTATAATGGGCTCTAAAACCTTCCAGATAAAAAGACATTTATGTAGAAATGATGAAAATTCTTTGCTATGTTATACTAGAGATATTATAAACATTATACAGAATTAGAATTATTTTTCTAACAATAAAAGAAAGTGTCACTCATTCCCTAGACTAAAATAGCCAACCAGGCTTTGGGGAAAGGCATATATTAGGTTAGCAAATTGAAATAGAAACTTCTTTGAAAGTTGCTCAATAAAGAGCCCTCAATGTACTATATATAATGTAGGGCAACATATTTTGTAGTTAATGAACCCAGAAGCTAAAGCCAATGGTGTTGCTTAAAATCAGTGCTCGTTCCTTGATGCTACAAGGTAAATTAGCATCAAGTCCTCTGTCGTGAAACTTTCAATAAAGAACCGATTATACAAGGCATTAAGCCTTTCCCTAATTACAGCTATAAATATAGATAATCAAGTCATTTTGAGTACTAAAATCAATTTCACTGTTTATGCTCTTGCCATGCTATATATTTAGCTATTGACTTTTAACTTGAAGACATAAGCAGCTGGTGAAAAATATCCTTAGTATACTAATTATGTTGTCATGGGGGATTCCAATAAATGTTGCCTGTAGGAGAGCTAATAAGGACTGAAAACAGTGTAATTGTTTTACCAACTAAAACACTAAATGTGGGAAGAACCTACAATTTCATTTCATAAATTAGATGCTAACTACTTTTCTCTGGCTATTTTCAAAAGTTTCATCTCTACGGTAAAGTTCTCTTTAAGTGCTTAGTTGCATGTGCAGGCCTGAGGCTGAAATGGAGCTTTTGACCCTGAATCATGGGGTTTGCATGTTTGGATGACATGAAAGGTAAGAGTGGGGTTACAGAGGAGACTCTGATTCTCTTTTATCCACTCACAAGCATGGAGAGGACCTCAGGCAAGCTCCCTCACCTACTTGCAGACCATACAGAGAATGGCAGTCCTGCTGAGGTCAACTCTGTTTTCACATGTCAGAGGCAGGAAGTGACTGTCCCCTACAAAAATGTTATCCAGCAAACAATCAGAGGGACTTCCCTTCCTCCTTTGGGGAAGATCAAATAAGGGATGGAGAGACCAAAAGAATTTCTACCAACACTCCCCTGTAAGAGAAAAGTAGAAGACAACCTGAGTTCCCCATTAATCACTTCTTCCTCTGTGAATCTACAGTTCTTAATTTTTGCATTACAATTGCACATAAAATTATTCAGTCACACAAAAATATTTATTGAACATCTTCTCTGGTTAGGTATCATACTGTGGGCTGAGCTCAGTCTCCTGGTTCTCATATGATGGTGTATACCAGAAATGCTTCTTGAATTAAAGTCAAATTAAGGGAAGTTGCTTTCATCTTCAGATTTGTGGGAAGAAGGAAAGAACGTTTTATTTGGATAAGTCAGTCTCTACCAAGTGCTGGGCTCTGAACTGGGCACCTTGAAACCTGATTTCATTTTTCCCTCATAGAGCCCCTGTGTAGGTAGGTAACTCAATTTTATAGATAAAGCAACTGAGGTTGAGGACGGTTAAGTGACTTGCCCAAGGTCATACAGCTTGTGAGAAACAGAACAGATGAAAATCTGAGTCTCAGATGGACTTCCTTCTTAACATTCAGCTTTCAGGTCTCTGTGTTTCCCCAGGCTGGTCTAGTGGCAGAAAAACCAAAGCCCATTCTCCTGTCCCTACAAATGGCTCTTGTGCCAATTTTTCCCTTTTTTTTTTTTTAAAAAAAAAAAAAGAGATTTTATTTATTTGACAGAGAGAAACACAGCCAGAGAGGGAACACAAGCAGGGGGAGTAAGAGGAGGAGAAGCAGGCTTCCCACCGAGCAGGGAGCCTGATGTGGGACTCGATCCCAGGTCTCTGGGATCATGACCTAAGCCGAAGGCGGTCACTTAACCAACTGAGCCACCCAGGCGTCCCCCCCCCTTTTTTTTTCTTGGCAATTTGGAAAATGTATTCTCTTCTTGAAGTTGTCAGGACCACTGAATGAATTTCCAATAGGCCAGGGATTCCTCACTCAGCAACCAGAGAACATGGGTGACCTGGCAGAAGTCTGGCCTGGTACTTCTGGAGAAGGAAACACAAGGAGTTTGCTTTCCATTCCCCCAAGGGGTTTGCTTTCCATTCCCCATGTTGCTAAGAGCTCAGGAAGTGTTAACAGGGAGTTCTCTCCATTTTGGCTTCCCATTTCCTTAGCTTAAGAGTTTCCTAACTATGTTTGAAGGGACACTTGTTTTATGACCAAGGAACCAAAGTTCAAATAGGTTTGGGAAATGCTACATGTTATACTCCCATGATGATTCATGATGCTCATCAGCATATAAAAGATTCTGAGAGGTGCCTGGGTGGCTCAGGTGGTTAAGCGATTGCCTTCGGCTCAGGTCATAATCCCAGAGTCCTGGGATAAAGCCCCACATCAGGCTCCCTGCTCAGCGGAAAGCCTGCCTCTCCCTCTCTCACTCCCCCTGCTTGTGTTCCCTCTCTAGCTGTGTTTCTCTCTGTCTTCCCTCTCTAGCTATGTTTCTCTCTGTTGAATAAATAAAATAAAATCTTTAAAAATAAAAATAAAAATAAATATTCTGAGCAGCTCTGCTGCAAAAACCAAAGGAGTAAAACACATTCTCTTTGTTTAACCCATGCCTTGCAACTAAACGATTATGCTCCCTGGAATGCCGTTCTTCCCTACTCTGAGGATAAAAATTCTACTCATCCCCCAAAGATGGGCTTGAAAAATACATAGTTTTGCAGCCCTAGCTTCAACAAGTCTAATTTGGGAGAAGTCCAGAGAATTTTAAGCACTTTCTAAAATACATTTTTAAAACAACTTGTAGGTAATTCTAAGAACCAATGCTGAATTCATAGACAAAACCTCAAATCTGAATCTAGCTTAGCACTCTCTTCAGGAATCCAAGGGCTGAGCTGTGTTCACACCAGCAAATTTAGCTTAGGTTGACAATTATTTCTACCAATAACTTTATGTATCCAGTGACACAGTTTACACTGGGGCATGTTTAAATTAACATCCTCCAAATAACAACTTCACATAAAATTTTTGAAGAGGTTCCGCTGGTTCTCTCTGTGCCCCAATAATCACAAGATACTTGAAGCAACCTGAATCTGCAAACTGCTGGATAAGATGGTCCTGGGTCTCATGAGAATGCATCTCACACCTACTTTACTTAAGTCTGCATCTTTCCCTTTGACGTTTCCTATAACTTTTTGGGGTCTTTTCACTTGGTTACAAAAAAGTGGGTGAGGACCTGCAGAGGAATGATGAATGACATCTGGCCACCCCCAAGAGACCAGTTATCAACCAATGTCAAGGGCTGGTTATACTAACATACAGGAAAAAGGTCTGTAAATAGGAATTTCTTTAGTAGTTGTTCTGTGTTTATAATCAATTCTATTGTGACTCCCCCTAAGTAACAATGAAATCCTAACTAAATCATGAACTTAACTGGAAAATACTGCCTTGGAACTTTAACATTAATAATGTGCTGAAAAAAATTCCCAGCAGCTTAAAACGAAAAACAAAACCTATGCTGGCAGCCATGGTAAAATCGGGAGCTTTGACAGTTTAAAAAAATAACAGTAACATCACAGAAAATAATATTTTCACAACTTGATTCCTGTTGTTGCAAACATCATGGACTGCAGCCGATAAAAGGCATGTGTTTTCTTAAACAAATGTTATAGTGTTTCTTTTTTATCTTGTGAGGCAGTTTCTGATTGCTGCAAATAGGTCCAGACAGAACATTGGAGTCGCCCACCATGGGCTTGAGCACCAGCCAAAAGAGAGAAATTAATTGTAGGCGGATCATGAAAAAAAAAACCCTCCTGCAATCTCCTTTTCCAGGGAAGATGGGCCAGGAATCTCCAACTTACTCTTGGCTTATGCTCCTGAGTAGCTAGTCAAGTCGAAGGTGAGACGGTTTTCCACATTACACATACTATCATGAAAAGATAGGAACTTATTCCCATGTTGGGAAACCAGAACTCCAGCTGCATTGTGGGGCAGCAGCAGCAGAGTGTGCACACATGGCTCATGGCCATGCCCCCTTGAACATGGGCCCATGTTCAGAAAGGTCACAACTCCAGCACAGGTTTGTAGATGGATGGGGACCTCCTTCGGAAAACCAAACCAAATTGTTAAGTGGGATTCATGATGGCCAGTCAGCTGTTTGTTCTGCCAGTCAGTCTAGAATAATGCTGTTATTCACCAAGGAGAGAAGGGCATGTGGGTCATGCCAGCTGGGGGCTGTGAGGAAATGTGTCCTTTTCTGAAAGGAGGACAAGGGTGGCCTGAGATCCTGGAAATTCTAATTGAGCTTTCTTGGAATTACCTGGCTTGCTTGTTTTGCTCAAGGTGTATTAGGGTTGGAGTAGTAGTATTTAGGGGAGTATCAAGAGTTCCAATTTGGGTAAGAGGGATTATGTCCTGAGAGAACCATATTTCAAATGACGGGGTGAATCTTTTCTCCTATAATTTATAATCACAACTGAGCCAGTAAGCTTATAGGAAAACAGGACATGAGTTTGTGCGCCTAGATTTCCCCAGTTCTATCCTCTGCCTCTGCTCTTAGCTGTAGAACTTGTTCTTTCTCCTCAGAGAAGGTTTTCCAGCATACAGGGCAAGTGATGTAGTTCAAGGCTTCATCTGCACACAAGTCTTGAGAAAGTGCTTTGGGTGCTTTGAGCCAAACATCCCCCTTCATCCCTGTCATCTCATGTTTTGTGAGGGCCAACAATGTTCAAAATAGGGATAAAGCACAGACTTTGACACAGTAACCACAAGGAATGGTTAAGACATTCTGCTTTGCTATAAATGGAGTTCTCTTAACTCCTTGTGCTCACTGAACGAATTCCAACATATAACAAACACTCCAGTCCCATGCATTCCCAAGTGCATATCCATCAAAATCCGAACTTAAAACTTGAGTAAATATATCTGTCTTACAAAGTCCAAGGTATTTATTACAGGGATCACCCACTTCAGGAATTTAAACAATGTTCAGACGAAGGAAAAATTTCTTACCAGGGGTTTTAAACTCCATTTCCCTTCTCTGAAGCTGGCTAGCAGAGCCTGGCATGAAAGCAAGTGAGCCAAGCAACCCTCACTCTCTCTTCCTCAGTCCAGGACTCCCTGGTCTCTTTAACCACTCCCTGATCAACCACATGGATTTGCATCATTTACAAAAAAAAATGTGGTGGGTAGGTTAGTGCCAAGCTGGCTGAAACCCCTCAGGGGACTCATCAGGGTGTTAAGAACACCCCTTCTTACACACACACACACACACACACACACACACACACACACACACACACCTGATGCTTCACACTCTGCAAAATCAAATACAGAGATTTAAATGTGAAAATCATAAAAGGTATTTTCTTCTCTCTTTCCCTCCCCCCACTCCATCTAATAATAGGCTATTAATTCCAGCCATTTTAGACTGTCTAAAGTGTGGTGTGTAAACCGTGGCTGCATCAATCAGAGTTGTGTGTCTAGTTATTTCAAGCATTCCCTGTTGGCATAAAGAAAGGCTGGTTTGTCTGCTCCAGCCCAACTGCAGCTGAGATCTGCATTGATTGATAACTGAACGCATGAGGTGGAAACTTCTACATCTGGGGCAGCAGGAGCAGGCGTAGCTGAGTGATGGGGGCTGGGGTGGGGGAGATGTGGGAAGGCTGGTGCCTAAAGGGTGGGGAAAGGTAGAAATGGACGCTGACAGAGTGTTTTACCCAGTGAAAGTAGGTGGGGGTCTGGGCTTTACTGTCTCACTCTTGCCCACCAGCCTGGCTGGCTCTGATGTCATGAGCTGAGTTTCCTGTCCCTGATGATGACCATAGGTGTTCTGCAACGTGTGTGGCAAATTCCCCACACAGCTCAACTCCCAAGTGCTCAGCACCAATGTTAGAGAGGCATTATCTTCTGGACAACATGAAGTTTCAGCAGGGAATTTAAACATTTCAAGAGATGCAAGTGGCAGTATCTTCACTCCACACAAGTTCTATCTAGGATTCTTTTTTCTTAAACCGCTCTCCTTGTAAAAAGTCTTAGTTGACTGCAGCTCAAAATTCCTACCCTGTCATATCTTTAGCATTTTTTCTAGACTAAAAATGACAACATGAAGGTCAAAAAAATTATAGAATATTCATATTTTGATATCTGGCTACAGTCCTGCAGGCATCAGAAGACCCCAGTTTTTCTTAAGAGAACAGCAGTAGAAAGTAGTCTGAGGCAAAAAAAATGGAAAATACTTGTTTTACACAGATATGGATATGGACTTTCTTTTATTATTCTTCACCTCAAAATCTGGGTGGGGGTAATCAGGGCACAGGAGAAGAAATAATGGCACAGAGGGAGGTAATTAACCCCCTCCCACTTAATTAAAAAGAGAGAGAGTGAGAAAGAGAGAGAGAGGATCCATTTAAGTTTACGTGCTTTAGACTCATTTTGACCAGAGTAAAACCCACCCCTGCTACCAGCTGGTAAATTCACAAGGTTAAGCGTGGCTTTGGAACATGACATTCAGTCTTGGGGAGGGGAAGGATGAAGTGGTCGTCGTATTGAGAGAGGAGATCAATCTTTGTTCATCCCTTGTTCTCTGCCTTGGGAGTGAATGAATAGATCTGAGAGGGGTAGGCAGGATTTTGAGTGTTCCTAGAGGCTTCTTTAGGCAAAACCCAAGCAAGGAGCTTCAGGTCTTGTGTTCTGTCTGATTATAGATCCCTTTACAGGAATTAACAGCTGATACACAGAGCAGAAATCAACCACAAATCACCAAAGATGATGGTGAGAAGGGGTAAAGGCTGTCCCAAGGGCACGGAGAGCCAACGAGGGGTAAGGCAAATAATTGCATCAGGTCTAGCGAAAGAGGCTTCAAGCAATTCACTGAAAAGATCACTCCCTAGGGAGGCAAGCCAAACTCAATCTCTCTCCTCTAATCCAGCTGTCTCAGAATGTAACTGCACAGTACACTTGCTAGGGATTCTTAGCACTGTCAGCTCCCAATGTCCCCTGGCTGAGCTGCCAGAAGATTGCAGACAAGTGTCACTCATGGGCTGAGGGGCCACACAGGCCTTTGAAGGAGTGCTGGTAAAGGACTGCTTCCCTGTGAACTTCTGGCTTTTCTGACCAGCCCAGGAAATGAACAAGGGAGGGCAGAGATGACAGTGTCCAGGAAAAGAATGCAGTCCCGTCCCTCCCGAATGCAGTGCCCACAATGACAGACTGACTCAGGGATTCTTGGAAGGCAAGCATGGAGAAACCTAGCAGGTGGCACAGAGAGACAGCAGCTCACCTACTCTTCCCCAGGACTCAGGTGAACAAGAGAAAAGAGGGAGGAGTTGGCTGCGACCATGAGGAAGCATTCAGACAGACTGTGGAGAATGTCATGACAGGAAATTCATCTTCTGTATCAGATCTCTGTAGCAGGTCCCTGAAACCTGTACTTCTATGTCCCCCAGGTGATTCCTGTACATTTGCTCATTCTCCAAGTATTGAGTACTTTCTTTGCGCTAGGCATTGTTCTAGGTGCCTGAGATAACAACAGTAAGGAAAACAGACAAAGACTCCCCTCCTGGGACTGACATTCTAGTAGGGGAGACAGTGAAGTGTGTGGCAAGATGGAAAGTGCTGAGTTCCAAACGGAAACAGACAGTAACAGAAGTGCAGATATTTGCACATTCTAAAATAGGGTGGTAGGAAGATCAAAGAAAGCTTCATTGATAAGGTGACAGTTAAGCAAAGACTTGAAAATGGTGAGAAAATGAGCCATGCCAACATCTGGGGGAAATCCATCCTGTGCAGAGGGAACAAGCAGAGTGAAGGCTGTAGGTAGGAGTGCGCATGAGCAACAGCCAGATGGCAACACAGCAGAGGCTAAGAGCCCCGAGGATGGCCTCAGGTGAGAACCCAGAGGTAGCGCAGACCCAGATTCACTGGTACACTGACATCTGAAGACACTATTCTAAAACTGGGATTGTTAGCATGAGGTGATAAAATACTGACCAATTCCCCTGCTGTATAAGAATCCAGTTTCACTGATTTTATCCACAGTTGGATACAGGCCTCAGGAAATTGGTGGAGTAAGCTGATCAACATTTGTAACTGGGATTCTTGCTGTGGGCCAGGCTCTGGGCTAGGTGCTGGTTATATAAACCCCAGTGAGGCAGCGCTTTCCTTCCAGAACCTTCTATCACAGTGGCAGAGTCTAAAATGTAACCGCACAGTGCAGTGTTTGCCAAGAGCTAAATATGTGGTGTAGATACAGATGCTGTAAGCACTCGGAAAAGGACTTGTCCCTCTTGGTTGGCCTGTTTATAGACTACTTCCTGAAATGGGCCGTGCCTGACAGTAGTATTAGGTGTCAGGTAGGGCCTGGGGAGATAGCATGGGACAGGATCCAGCTGAGAAAGCGCTCCCTCTCATATACTCTGCAGAAGCCCCAGATAGACTGGCTTAGCCAAACAGTTTGTCCAGCAAATGTGCCCATGCAGCCCTGTCTCTAATTCCTTGGCAGCTCCCTTGGTTCCTGGGCTTGGCCTCTGGATTCTCATTTGGCACTTGTCATGTCCTGCTCTTGGGTTCTCACTGCCACCTCCTAGCATTGGTCTTGGAGGCTCCCATGGCTCTACCCTTTGTATCTGACCAAGCTGGTCACCTATTTGTTGCTTTCCAGACTGGAATCTGCAGGCTACAGTTGCTCCCAGTGTGATGTCTTTACATTTCATTTGGCATGATAATTAAGACTCAGGTAAGTGAAAGGTGGGAGGAAGAGACTGGTTACTATCAAGGATGCAGAGGAAGAAAGCTATAGGAGTTTTTGAGGGAATAAGAAGTATACCATTCCCTCTAAAGTTAAAAAGTAAGTAAAGGAATGGTGTACTGTGGCCTCCTCTGAAGGACTCATTCTTTCAAGTCAGATAGACATGTTTTTTGAATCCAAGTTCTGCTATGTTTAGATGTCTGACCAGGAGTTAAGCGTTAATCACATTTATTCTTCTTACTTTTAAAATAAGGGTAATAGTATTCACCTTTTAGAAGAGTGGAGTATAGATAAAATAATCAATATAAAATACCATGGATTTGATAAGAACATAGTAAGCATGCAATTAAAACCAGAGTCATTTTAACTTTGTTACTGCTTTAGGCTGAATGCTTGTATTATCCCAAACTTCGTATATTAAACCCAAACACCCAGCATGACAGTGTTCGGAGATTAAACCCTTGAGAGATGTTTTGGTCATAAGGCAGAAGGCCTCATGAATGGAATTAGTGCCTTATAGAAGAGGACCCAGGACATCTGGGTCTTCTGGGCACCTCATTCTGCCATGTGAGAACACAGTGAAGACAGCTGTCTGGGAACCCAGAAGGGGTCCTCACCAAACGCCAAATCTTCCAGGTCCTTGACCTTGGACCTCCCAGCCTCCAGAACTGTGAGAAATAAATTTCTGTTGTTTATAAGGCACCAGTCTACGGTAATATGTTAGGGCAGCCCAGACAGACTGTGACAGCTATCATAGGTCTAACAAGTACAAAAGGATGCTAGGGGTCAAACTCTGGAAGGTGTTGATCAAGAAGATTCAATTATAGGATGGTAAAAAAACAAAGCTGAGACAGAGACCCATCTCCCTGGTTTCTCTGCTAGCTCTGGACTCCTCTGTCTTTCCTCCTTGAGACCTCAGAGTTGGACTGGATAAAGTCTGCATTTCAATCACACGCTCGCTGCTTCTCCTCTGCGCAGACATCTGTGTGCCTGGACAGTCCTAATGTATCTGTGTGAAGACCTAGACTAGGAGGGATGTGACCCATCTGGGGACAACATCTTGTTTCAGAGATTTGCCCTCTCCTGAGAAGAATACCAAAATGAAGAAAGCAACTTTTCCTTGCCAGTTTCCACAAAGTGAAATGCCAATCCCTAGCCTTCAGATTTTCACTCACCCTGTTTATGGAAAATGAATCATGAAACTCATTTACACAAAAATGGAGAGGTAGTTTGGGTATAAACAACAGAACTTCCTGGAATGCCCTGGATGCTCATTACACTGCTGTTATAACCAATGCTGCGGACTCTGGTTTGTAGAGATCCTACTGGGGTATAAGGTGCTGCTTAGGTCAGAAGGAAAAAACAGGCTCCTGGCCCATCCACTGGGATAATTAACGCTGGAGACAGGATTCCTGTCTGCACATGGCTCCTTCCCTGGCATGAACCAGAAGCACTCACTCCAGACTCTCTAGCTCCAGTCCCTCACCTCCATCAGAGGACAGGACAAGTACAAAGGCCCAGGCGAAGGACAGAAGACAATGCCTTGGAGTGTTTCTACTTTCCAGTGGTAGCCCCACAGGGAGGCCCCTAAGCCCATTTCTTATCTAGTAGGTTTCTTGGAACCAGATCTACTTCCTCCATTGAGTTTCTCATTCCTGTAAATCTCTTCTTCCAGATCTAGCCCCTATAATACTTGGTTCTGAGGAATTCCCCCTGTTCTCCATTCCCTCCTGGATGCAGAAAGTAAGTTTAGAAATGATTGTTATTTACAAAAAGAAAAAACAGAGATGTGTGGTGGTAGCAGCCGCAAGTGAGAAAAGATATAAATATGGGTATATTATGATGACTTGAGGACATTTCATGAGACTGGCCTTATACAAATCCCTGTGCCTCTCAATGACCCACCCACTCAAATATCCCATCAGCCTCCTGCAGACTTTGTCACTTGTCCCTCTATGTTCTTCTAGCGCTTACAATCATTTCTATATTTACTTTGGTGGTTATTTGCTTAGGTATGTATATCCCACTCTGGGTAGGTAACCCTGTAAGACAAGGAGCCTGCCTTACTCTTTGAGTCCTCAGCAGCACCTGGGATACAGTAGGAACTCGACAGATGTCAGCTGAATGAATGGATAGGTGCTTTCACTAATCATTTCTTCCCTTTGACTGCCAAGGATCATTTTCTGAAGATATTCCCATTTTTGTTTTTCATTATGGGACAAGGAAGGTATGTGAATCCCTGAGTCTTAGAACAGAAGCAAACTCTCAGAACCCAGAACAGGCACCTGAAAAGTTTCTTGACCTCAGCATGGCTGACACTGAAGAATGTGGATTCTCCAGACTAGCCTGATTGGGCCCTTTCTCCTATTAACACAATTCCTGTAGTCTAAGCCTCCCAACAGATCATTAGATGGACCAAAATCAATGAGAAGTACCCCCAGCTGCCTCCTCTGCTGCCTCCCAGTGTAAGCATCTTCAGGGTTCACCACTGAGGCTGCCAACAGGGCAGACACTTGCCACTGGAGCAGGGACAACAGGGCAGCTATTGATTTATCCTTACCTTCAAGCTGTGCTCTCAGCGTGGCTTGGCAACATCCTCACGGACCTTTAGGAGAAGCCTGCTCTACCACTCCAGTCAATGATTATTTTACTTATCTGCTCTCCTCCAATCTCTTATTCACCCTACAATCTCCCCTCCTTTTCCCCCTCATTTTTTGTGGATGCCCCTCCTCACACTTCATAAGAAATGAGGAACTTCCAAAGGGTTCACACATCTCCTGACCTCTCTACTCTTCCTTTGCTCCTTTTCTTTAATTCCAGAGGACAGCACAGCCAGACCCCTCGACTGATTCTGGATGTCATCCCCTTGCCTGTCTTTAGGAGTCATTACTTTCTCTTGCATCTCCAGAAACCCCACCTCTTTTGCCTGGATAACATACCCTGCTTTCAAGCAGGCTCTGTTATCACCCTATAAAGACCAAAAAAAAAAAAAAAAAACCCAAAAACCAAAAACCAAAAACCAAAAAACAAACAAGACCCACTTGAGACCACTACTGTAGTATACTGGAAGGTCTACCTGTTTTTTTTCTTCACAGTCCAAACTCTGGAAACAGTTCTCTGAAGCTTATTATGTCCAGTTATCTATTTACTCCTCAAGCTCGCTAAATAGTCCTCCATCCTCTGAAAGAGGCAGCTCTGGCCACTGTGGCAGATAAGAGTCATTGGTGCAGCTGCTTTGGAAAACAGTGTGGAGATTCCTTAAAAAATTAAATATAGAGCTACCCTATGACCCTGCAATTGCACCACTGGGTATTTACCCCAAAGATACAAATGTAGTGAAAAGAAGGCCCATATGTACCCCAATGTTCATTGAAGCAATGGCCACAATCGCCAAACTGTGGAAAGAGCCAAGGTGCCCTCAACAGATGAATGGATAAAGAAGATGTGGTACATATATACAATGGAATACCACACCTTCATCAGAAAGGATGAATATCCAACTTTTGTAGTAACATGGACTGGATTGGAAGAGATTATGCTGAGTGAAATAAGCCAAGTAGAGAAAGTCAAGTATCACATGGTTTCACTTACTTGTGGCACATAAGGGGTAATATAGAGGACCGTAGGAGAAGGAAAGGAAATGGAAAGTAGGGTTATTCGGGGAGAGAAATGAAACATGAGAGACTTTGGACTCAGAAACAAACTGAGGGTCTTGAAGGGAAGGGAGTGGGGGGATGGGAGAGGCTGGTGGTGGCTACTGAGGGCACATATTGCATGAATCACTGGGTGTGGGGCATAAACAATGAATCTTGGAACACTGAAAAAACAAAATTAAATTTTAAAAAAGTCATTCATATGCAAATGGAGAAGCAGTTTGCAGCTAACCAGCAAAGAAATGATGGAAGCTCACACGAAGATGAGTTATGGTGAAGGAGACATGGGAAGTGGATTAAGTCTGAATAAATTTTGGGGGTGTGGCCAAATGCATGTATTGAAAGACTGGTAAGAAAAAGAGGGGTCCACAATGAAGCCAGCGTTTCTGGGCAGCTCAACTGGAAGATGATGCTGCCACTTACTGAGACAAAGCAGACTACAGAGAGCCTGTGACTCTGTTCCTTCAGTACCATAAGCTCTGTGAGGGGGCTGCTGTTTCTCACATATTTACCACTATTTCCCAAACACCCAATCCAGTGGGCTCTTACTTATTTAATGAATAAGTCTTAATAGATAGTGGTATTAGTTTCATTAGGATATTTTCAGCTGGAAGTAATGGAAAACCTTGATTCCAATTAGCTTCAAAAATAAGCAGTTTATCACTTCACAAAACAAGAAGAGCAAGTTCTGGGCCTGACTGATTCATTTCTGCATCTCTCTACTCTGTGGACCTCAGCCTCAGACTCATCCTCAAGTTGGTGTGTAGCAGCTTCCAGAGTAATATCCAACCCCACCATAGGAGAAAGAGGCTGTTTATCTCTCTCTTCCTCTCTTTCTCCCTCTACCTCGCTCTTTCTCTCTCTCTGCCCCTCATCCCTCTGACTCAAGAGTGAGAATACTTCCCCACAAGCCACCTAGCACACTACTCCTGTTTCATGGAGCAAATTGGGGTTTGACATCCTTCACAAGCCAGTCAGGGGAAAGGAAGCACGATGAAGTGCTCAGGCCCTCTTCTGAAGCTTGGGTGGGGCCTGTGTGTCCCGGCAACTGGCTGTAACATGGTTAGGAAGATACCTGAACCAAATCTGGATTTTGTTGAAAAGGAAGAAGAGGGAAATTGGCACCCATATGAAACCAAGGTTGTCATGCTGACAAAATTCCTTATAATAATAATAATAACAACAAAAGGTAGGCTTATAAGGAAGATCTGTAAATTCTAAAAGTGTTTGTTAAAAAATAAAACAAAAGCCAAGTGCTTTGATGCTTATGGATATTTTAGCTGGAACAATTATTCAAAATGTTAAATGAGTCTTATAATTAATTATCACAACTACAACCATAAAGCCACATTTCCTATGAATTTAAGATAGCTTATGAAAAATAACTTCAAATTTATTAAGGTTATTTAGTAAATATTTCTTGAGCACTATGTGTAAACACTCGAGTTGGAAATGGAAAAGGAATAAAAATATATATTATATATACACAACTTGTCCCACTTCATTAGAAGGAAAACAGTTGTTGAAGACCTAACCTGAGTGGTGAGGTCATTACATTTAATTCTCCCAAGAGGCCGACAAAGTAGTCATTATTATCCTCATCAGGCATTTCTAATGGTCACCAATGTCTGGTTCACCTCTCCTTCTGAATTCATGAAAGCCTGCACTGAGGTTGGCTTTGTGACTAGAAGTCACACAGGTCACTTCCGTGTTGGGCATTAACTTCTGCTGTGAAAACTTCCGCTCTCTTCCACTGCCAAAGCACCTGGAGTTCCATGTGTCCAGGATAATATTGCTGCAAGATGGGGAAGTCAGCCTCTAACCCCCTGATGCCCCAAATAACTCTCAAAAGCAGAGCTTTCCATTTGTCTGCAATGAATGTGCAGTATGACAGAGATACTTTTGTCAAATTCTACCACAGACAGATTTGGGAGGTGTTACTGCATGATGGTGCAGGACAGTTAGTCCTCACATAGTTTATTTTAATATAGAAAAAATGAAGGTACAGGGGGGATAGGTAACTTATTCAAAGTCACCCCAACTAGAAGAATAGGGCTATGAGGACACGGGCTTAGTTGGCTCCAAAGCTTGTGGTGCTCCACCACACCACACCACCTTCCAAATGATGTTTAATTCTTGTCACAGAATTGGGCACTCAATAAATGTTTGTTATTGTTAATGATAACTTACATGTTTTTATTATATGTGTTTAACATTTGAGCCAAGGTTTTCAAAAAGCTTTTTCCCCTCTCTCATTAAGCCCTTACACTAAGTTCCTAAGGTAGGTCTTAGTAAATTTCTCTCTCGTTGCCTGTGTCTTCCTCCTGCTAAACAAATAATTAAAGATTTTGTAGGATGACCCAGCACTCTGTTAGTTGCTGGATGTCCAGGAAATGATGTCCAAGAATTAGATTCAATGACCTGTCTGTGGACTTACAACTAATAGAAAGAATTAGAATTTTAAACATAGCTTGTCTTAAAATATAGGAGTTTCTGTCTAGAAAAGGGCCAAGAGAGCTATGAAAGTATCATTAAACATAGTAGTCAAGAAAGTTAGAGAGGTACTAGAGTGTCAAAAAAGTTAGAGAGGTACTAGAGTGTTCTCATGATTGAATGAAAACAATTCAGATGTGGACAGCATGACATCTTCCATGAGGGGTTACATGTAACATTTTCACAAGGCTCACCTGAACTGTGTAGAATGGGTAGGATTCTGACTGAGGACTGAGACTCAAAAGGACCTTCCGGAGACCTAAAATCCTGCAAATGCATTTGGAGGAAATGTTCAGGGTGCTGCTGGCCATAGCGTTGGCTCTGCATTGCAGCAGTGAATGAGACTGAAAGAAGGGGGTAAGACTGTGGAAAATTAGCACAGGAAGCAACCTCAGAGATCAACCCATTCAAGGAGGTCAAAGAGTTCTGATCTTAAGGGTTAACTCTGATCTGGGGGCATGACTACATGGATGATTCTGAAGCTCACTAGTGCTCAGAAGTAAAAAGCCAAGGATGGATATGAGTTCTAAGGGCACTATAGGAATTGAATGGTGACTGAACGCCATTCATGTTGCATTTTGGATCTTGTCCAATCACTTGATTTCATACTCAAGGGAACTATGATCCAATATGGAAAGCAACCCTTCCAAAGTCGCAAGGCTCCACTTTGGCATGGAACTAGAACAAAGACCACCTGATTTCTTCTCTTGTGTGTGTTTCTCCACACCAGGAATCAGATTCTGGAAGGCCTTAATGCATCTGAACCGTAGGTGAGATTATGTAGGTGAGAGGGAGGCTCAGGAAGTTTTTCAGCAGGTAGACTGCACTGAAATGACAGTGAGCGCATACCACACAGAGGTACATGTGGAAGGCAGAGGCAGGGAAAGGGTTAGGTGAACTCTAGGGTAGAATTAGGAGTTCCGTAAATGCACCTGAATCAGGGCAATGGAAGGGAAAGACAATGGAAGAGCACGATGATAACAGAGGAGAAAGAGTTCTCAGTGGTGTTAACAATGCTGACAATGCTGTTCATAAACAGGATCAGATCACCGTTCTAGAAAACGATGGTGAAAAGGACATTTCCCCCCAAGAAAGCCCATACTAATCCCATGTTTAAACAATCCTTGGATGTTGTATTCCAGGCTAAAGTGAGCTGTTTCTCTGAGTGCCAAATACCCAAATGAAAATTAAAAAAAAGAGTCCAACATCTGAATGTTTGGGCTATATGACGCCAAGCATCCCACACAGCTGATTCAGAGGCAACAGGAGGGCATGTGGCGCTGACTGCTGGCACAGGCATTTTATAGATTCCACTAGGACTCTGAAAAGTTGAGGTATGTAGAACACATTACTGAGACAGCACTCATTTGTATTTTCTTGGCAGATCTACTTCATTTGACAAGGAGATGAGACATAGGGAATATCCACCTGATCTCATGCCAATAAACTCCTGCGTAGCATAGTGAGTGGTCTATATAATACTGGTTTATATACTACAGAGTAACAGTTTCAAGAATAGCAAATTACAATGGCACAAAATGCTCACTTGCTGGGTAATTTTGAAATATTTTCTTAAAAATACCTGTAATTGTTAAGCCATGTGATGGAACAAAAGGAAACAGATCACATAGGACTTTGAGGAAAATCTGTATCTTTAAAATGCTTAACAGAGTGACAGGAACATAGCAGGTACTTAAGCAATATAAATTTTCATTCCATTCCATTGACATAGAACTCAAAGTTCATAAGATAATTCAAGTGAACTCCATTTCATTTGATGAAAATCAAGTTAGGTGGGCCCTGAAACATGAACAAACTTTGCCCAGTGCCACCCAACTAGCAAACGGAGAGGACCAGCTTTGAGTCTATGCCTTTTGGCTCAAAGTCCAGTGTACTTTTCACTACACCATAATAATGAACATATTATGTATATTACCATTTCTTCTTAGCAGGCTATAATTTTGGCAGTCCATACTGGGTTTTATTTTCCACTGTGGCTTGTGCAGTAGTTACCACCACTGAGTATTTTTAACTGACAGAACAGATTTCTATTGAGAAACAAATTTATGCATTATCCTGAGAAATGGGTTGAACTCTGTAACATGAGCCCCAAGAATAACTTGGGGATCACAGACTATTTTCAACTTGGAATCTGGGGGACACTAGCCCATATTAAAGGAACTTTGGTACTACCTTCAAACAAAGAGGCTTTCAGAACTTCTAGATTGTTGGTACTACAAAAGCTGTGTCTCCAACTTTTTTCATTCCTTTTTTCTTTTTAATTATCTCATTTATTTCTTTTTTCATTTTAATTAACTCATTTATTCATTCACTCATCTATCCATTAAGCATTTATTGTATGCTAGGCACAGCGCTAAGGGCTGGAGAATAAGGGGTCTCCAAAGTCCCCACCTCAAGAAGCTCACAATTAGAGTAGAAATAGACACAGTAACAATGTAACAATATGATTCAGCATGAGAACAGATAGAATTTAAATGGACAGTGTGCTTTGGGATGTTGAGGAGGAACATCTGACTGAGACTAAGAAGCAGGCAAGTGGGCAGGGAAGGATTCTCAGAGGGCCTGCTGTCTGGGCTAGCATGCAAAACGCTTTCAGAACTTTTCAGGATTAGAAGTGCATGAGACATGCTGGAGGTCTTCCCCAGCTGAACGGTGGGAAAGGATGGTAAACAGAATGTGTGGCCATAGTGGAGGAGAATAAAAAGATGTGGGTCGGAGACCGATTATGAAAAATCTCAGAGTCCATATGTTTACTGTTTAATACACGTGGGGGGTACTTTTTTATACCAAAGTCATCCCAGCTACTGCTAGTGAAGGTTCATCCAAATTTTGTGTGATTATGTCATTATGTGTATAAACACCGTCACACATACATCCCACAAAACACATACCATTATGCTGATATGCTGAGGGAAGATAATAAACAAAGCTGTTTTAAGTTTCTAGATGGTCTCTTCCTCAGAGATGGAACTGAGCTTTCAATCGTGTAGCTTGTTTATTTGGCTTGCCATCTAAATACAGTATATTAATATTCTCAGACACTAGAAGTGAAGAGGAGGGCAGACACTGTTTGGCAAAGCTGAATGGACTCACTGGACAAAGACCAATTATTGTCCAGGCTTTGATGGCACTGAGATGCCATCTTACCCCTACAGACATAATCAAAACAGATCACCTCTAAACTTTCAGGAGCAAACTACCTCTTAGTTCCTTGGTCAATGGAGTACATCTTTCCAAGGGATATGGGAGTGGAGGATGAGGTAGCAAACGTAGACACTGGTCATGGGAGAAGACCACAAATGCATGTGTTGAGAAAATATGAATCATAGGATCATAAACTCAGAACTGGGAGTTTTAGGAAGCAAGTCAAATAGCCCAGTATCCAGCCAGGGCTTTCTGCATCAGTACATGAATATTTTTTACTTCATGTATTGCTCAAGGCTGGACAGAGTCAAGTCTGAACAGTGGCCAGGGTCAAAAAGAAAATCTGTATGTGTAGTGGAGGTAATATGAGTCATTTCTGCTTGGCTCTGCTCTCAGAAAAATCTCTGAAAAATTTTATAGGCAAAATAGGCATTTCAGATATAAAGTGGTTACTAATTCTTGTTTTCAGGTTCAAATGTGTCTTTACTTCAATTTTATTTTTTTTTCAAGATCAGAAAGTTAAGCTTTATTATTGCTGTTTTTAATATGTATGGTACTATAGTAGTGCCCAATAGCAACTCTGTAGTTGAGGATCAAATGTGTTTTTAAAAGAAAAATAATGGATGGGATAAAATTGTTTATGTCTGTTCTAATTAGCTCAACCAGAAAATTCGGAACATCAAAGGTCTTTGCACACTGCTAAACCATTACTCCATTTTCACTAAAAATTGCTACAGACAACACAATGGGTGTTTGTCCATTGACATATCTACTCATTTGATTAATTCAATAAATTGGTGTGTTTACAGCATGCAGTTACAGACTGAATTAAGTCACCTCACCTTACTCCACCAAATTCATGTGACAAAGTCCTAACTTCCTAACTCTCAGTACTTTAGAATGTAATTGTATTTGGAGATAGAGTATTTTTTTTAAAGATTTTATTTATTTATTTGACAGAGAGAAATACAGCCAGAGAGGGAACACAAGCAGGGGGAGTGAGAGAGGGTGAAGCAGGCTTCCTGCCGAGCAGGGAGTCTGACGTGGGGTTCGATCCCGGGTCTCCGGGATCATGACCTGAGCCAAAGGCAGTCGCTTAACCAACTGAGCCACCCAGGCGCCCCAAGATATAGGGTCTTTTAAGAGGTAAATAAAATGAAGTCACTAGGATGAGCTCTAGTCCAACAGGACTGGTATCCTTATAAGACGGGAAAATTTGGACCTACACATGTATCGAGGGAAGACAATGTAAAGGTAAAGGGAAAAGACCTTCTAGAAGCCAAGGAGAGAGGCGTGGAACAGATGCTTCCTTCATAGCCTTCAGAAGGAAGTAACCCTGCCTACATCTTGGACTTCCAGCCTCCAGAACTGTGAGACAATAAATTTCTGTTGCTGACGCCAGCCAGTCGATGGTACTCCATTATAGCAGCTTTACAAAACTTAATACAACATACATATTTATTCTATCTAGATATTGGTAAGTTTATAATATGAACATGTATTTTCTGCCATCTGTTCCTTTTTAGTTTGGCTGCAGCATTCTTTTAGGAGAATGACCTTTCCTCATTTTATGCATTCTTGATGGGATTGTAAATAAGATATCTGGGGGTGGCATGGACATGTGACTCATTTTATGCCAGTGAGACTCTCTCCTGGGACTTTGACTCTTAAGAGGAACTAGAATGAAAATAATGGTAGGGGTTCATTCATGGTGCTGCCAAACAGCCTGCTAAATACTGTCTTCCCTACAAATCAGTGTTGTTACCAGTGTTGGTTATTTTTTTTTTTTAAGCATGCTCATATGGCACTCTCATGGATTCTAGGAGCTGCTCCAAATTTTCTAATAAATTTTTTTATCTCAGACTAGAAAGACATATTTCTTATGGCTTTCAAACAATTATTTTAGTTCATGCCATTTTTTTCCTATCAAAATCTAAAAGCTAATAAAATCTTTATTTAAAACCCTTTCCTTGCTTGGTTCTTTTTTATTCTCCTATGTAGTCATGCATTCATCCATCATTCAATAAATGTTTTACTGAGCACATATTATGTGTCAGATACAGCCTTGGGTGTTTTCATCAAACTGGGAGCTGGAAGATGTGTGTGATGTGCGATATTATCAAATATTTGGAAATTAGATATTTTACATATTTTGAAACTGCACTTATGTAGAGCCTATATACATTTATATCAATACCTTAAATTAAGTAGACGGAAAACCCCATCTAAACTTAAGGAATTTTATATCAGAAAGTGGTTAGCACCTACTGTGTACAAAGATCCATATCAAGTAATACAGGGTAGGTACCAAAAACCCCCCCCCAAAAAACCAAAAAAGTAAAGACTGTTCACCCTAAAGGCACTTACTAGGGCCTCCTCAGATACATTTAACAGCTAACAAATAGGAACAAGTTCTATACTGAACACCAAACCTTAAGAAAATGAGAAAAGTTAATCTGAATCTTCTGATGACACTACCACAGGAGAATTTGTTGTGTTTACACTATGTTACATACTGTAATGCCTGATCGCCTTTAATACTCATAGCAAACCCGTGAGGTGGGCACTATTATCATCCCATTTCAGAGATAGAAACTGAGAATGACTGCCTAAAGCCCACCTACGTCCTCTATAATTTTTCAAGTTGCACACAAATCTCTAGTTCTAGAGGCCAGAGGAATTCCCTTATCCTCTCAAAATAGTTAACAAAACAGAAGAACTTACCATCCCAACATTCAAGGAGCTGGAGTTTGAACCTGTACATCCTTGCCACTGTCTCCTGCACTCTCCTGGATTTAGAACTTTGTGTAATTTAATAATTCCATCCTCACATCCAGGCCATTGCAGCTGTTTCAGGTCTAAACCCTGAGAGTATGAGCTTTGCCCCAAATTCATTTCTAAGCTGGGGGGCAGGGATGCATTGTGAGCTTTGGTAGCAGACTACTAAGACTAGAATTTCAAAATAAATCAATATAAATCTGATACAGAATTCGCTGCAATGGGATTTTATATTTATAATTACTTGGCTCCTAGACTCATTTAATGGAGGCCAACTGGCAGCTCCCATCTCTTCTACAGGTTTCCAGAAGACAAAACATGAAAGCTTAAGTCCATTTTTTCCTGGGACTCTTTATCTCGTATGAGCATCAGTAATCAAAGTGGCATTTATTAGCTTGGCAAATGAATAAAACTTTATTTTCCCACAAGCTCAGTTGTAGGCATCAGGCTCTCTTAAAGTTTCCATAGCAAATAGTCAGCTGTGAGAAAGAAAGGAAAAGAAAAGAAAAGAAAAGAAAAGAAAAGAAAAGAAAAGAAAAGGAAAGGAAAGGAAAGAGATGAAAAGAAAAGAGAGAAGGAAAGAAGAAAAAGACAGAAGGAAAGAAGAGAAACAGAGAAGGAAAGGAGAGGAGGAAAGAAAGGAGAGAAAGAGAAAGAAAAAGAGAAAGAGAAAGAAGAAGAAAAAGAAAGAGAAAGAAAGAGAGAGAGAAAGAAAAGAGAAGAAATCTGCAAGGAAAAAAATCCATATAACAAGGACCACACTGATCCTACATCAGTTTTCTAGTGACTTGCAGAGTTTATAATTTTTATCATTTACCTTTCTCTCCACTACACCAATTCCTAGGGGAGGGTTCATTTTTTATTCATTCTGAAAGTTTACCATCAATCATCCTCTTAAAGAGCTTGCCAGAAACTTGGACAGAGCCTCATAATAAAATTGCAGAGACAGAGGACTAATTGATTTCTATAAATAATGTTTAGCTGTAAAGATATGAAAGGTGGTTAGAACCACATGTATTAATCTCCCTTTCGCTCCATCTGTGTCTGCAAAAGCAGACTGTACCTTGACAAAGTATCCTGACTATTTTGCCGGGCAAACACACAGCAGGAGATTAACACCAGATGGCCCACCCCTCCTATTTCCTTGCCCTGCCCTCCGCCCCGCCCCCACCTCCATTGGCCAAATCCTCTAATTACTCCTCCCCTGGTCCCCACTTTAGATCCCCCAATTTTAAAATTCTCCTTCCATTACCATCCCTGCACTGACAACGTGCAGAGTTGACAGTCCTCCCCTTCTCTCTGCCCTTCTTCCTTTCCCTCCAATAAACAAAAATACAACCCAAACCTCAAACACAAACGCTTTTCATCAGACTGTACGACTGACTATGTTCAAGAAAAACAGTAAGTACTGGTGCTAAAGAATTATGAATGTGTGTGTCTTGGAAAGAGGGGGATTAGAAAGAACTCTCGCCAGAGGATATTCTCAGGCACTACTAGCTTTAATCACATGGCACCAAAATGCCCAGCAGTTACTACTTTGCACATCATATAAAATGGGAACAAAATTATATCTGGGGAAATAAATGCTGCCTGGACAAAGATAATGCTGTAAATCTCGTGTTGCTGGAAAAATGCTAAAAACTCACAGAAGTACCATCTGCTCAGGCCAACTGTGATATACTGAAATAAAAAGCGAACTAAAGGCAGGGCAGGGCTGTGTGATAAATGACCAATTCCAAATTATGAACATTAGGTGGTGACATTGATTCATCAGGGCACCATCTTAACTGGTTTAGTCAATCAGCTGGGTTCAATCCCAACTAAACAACAAAAAAATATCATACTTAGCATTGAATATCATTTTTCTGGCTACAGATGAAATACAAAATGAGTGATTACTTTCACTCAGGAGATAGGAAAACCATCACACTAGACAGAATTCAATGAAACTGGTCCATTTCTTCTTTTTCTTTTTCTTCCTTTTTTTAAATTTTTTTCCTGGCCTCAACTGCTCCTAGATGATGGTGGATAGATATTTTCATAAATAAGAGTGCTAGGGAGCCTTTTCAGTGGGGCAACACAAATGACTCAATTGACTCAAATAAAGTAATTTCACATCAGTCTACTTCTGATTGCATTAAACATTCTTGATGATTATCATACTTGAAATATGGTCATAATTTTAAAAGCTTTCACAGATACTTCCTTTTCGGTAGCTTTTTATGTGAGGCAGATCAAACTTCTCAAAGCTTTTATTTTAGGGGGAAAATGCACATTGTGTTTCATAATTTTAAGTCTCAATAAAGTTAACTACACATGTAAAAAATCATTTATTTTTAGTGTAGGGTCCTTCTGTAGCATTCCCTTCCTTTCCACATACTGTTCAGCTGTCTGTCTTCATCCCCTTGAATTGGCCTGCTAATGTCATTTCAGCAGTTCCTTATTTCGATGACAAGCACCAAGAAGGCAGGGGCTGTTCTAGTCCTGCCTGCTTTGCCCAGAGCCCCCAGTGGCTTCATGAAACCTCCCATCTCTGCTACCAGCCTGTAGTGTTTTGGATTTGCTGACTTTTTTGTTATACAGCCATCCTCTGCTTTTCAAAAGTTTGGGTTATGCCACTTTGCTTTTATCAAAGATCTACATTAGTTCCTGTTTCACTAACTGAAGGCAATCCAAAGAGGATTTTTGCTTTTACCAAATGCTGACAAGCAAGAAGAGCATTCAGTGTTTGTTTTGCAGCAAGCCATCACAGAGTCCACTTGTACCCCAGGGCAGCCAGCCGGGGACTCTTCCTGGGGAACTACACTCAGCAGCTTGGTATCAAGTACCATGGCTCTGAACTATCTGTGAGCATATATGCATAATCTCCATTGATCTTGTATCTGTTAGCAAGATGTGTCCTAAGGTATCAGAAAAGCTTAAGAAAAATTATTTTGGGAGTTTTCAAATGAGCAAAAGTTTTCCCTATAAATGCTTCTTCGCTTTGTGCCAACTTAGGCTCATGAAGGTTGTATAGGAATGCTCTGCTTTTGGATAGCTGGGGAAACCTGAAGTTTCATTAACCACTTCTGCAATGGTCCTAACCTCATGTAAGCACGGGGTGGAAGAAGACACAGGAAGGGAATAGCTGATTGAACCTAAGAAAGCTTTTTCTTTCTTCCTTTTCTTTTTCAAAAGGTCTTAGGTATGGAGGGGCCATGTTGGAAGTGAGCCATCATGCCACTTGATTTCATAATAACTGACCTGCTTCTAGGCTTTAGGCAAAATAGCCCTTGAGGTGTATGTGAGGAGAGTTGCTCAGTCGGTGAGTTAGTGAGGGTGTCAGGGCATGGCATGGCTGCTCCAAGCCCCGAGTCCATGATGTTCAAATGACTAAAGCATTTCGAGCAAGCAAAAAATGAGCGCATCTGTTCACTGGATCAGTGGAAGGAGCCTACTGAGTTCTGAAACACCATGGCTGATGGGTCTGGTGAATTATTTAGCATTCCAAAAAGCTGGGGTGTTCTCCATGTAAGGCTAGCTGGAAAGTTAAAAGTGCCAAGAAATACATGGTCCTGTATTTATATTACCTGGAGTTGGAGAACTGTGTAACTCAGTTTCCACTGCTTATGGCAATATCTGAAGTCTGAAACCAAGAGTCAAAAGGAATCCCTAAGCATGAAGGTCAAATTTGAATTCTACACATCTTACCAAATGAAGCCATCACTGCTTTCTGACCAATGGGACCGTACCTATAAATGCACCCTCAAACACAAGATTAAAACCTTGAAATAGGTGAATAATGTGTTGGGATTGAAAGCAGAGTCCTAGTAGAAGGGTCTACCTAAGTACATCAGTGGGAACATGGAGGCCAAAGAGAATGAAGCCAATCTATATCATTCCTGACTACCAGGCAAGGAAAGAGTCCCTGACAAGACACCATAGTCCTAACGTCTTGAGAAGAAAGGAGGACCCTCCAAGTAGGCCCTTAAGATTTTGAGTTCTGGTGATGGGCATCTGGGGGTATAAGGGAATGTGCCCTGGGGTGTGCCTGCTCCTTGAGGAATGTTCCTCAGATAGGTCCAGTTCAGTGTACATTCAAGCTGAGGTGGTCAAATAAATCTGCCATATCTGCCTGTTTCCTGAGCCTTTAAGCCTTTTCCTCACCTCAGGTTTAGACAGCTGTCTTTTTGGTCTGAAATAGCTAAGGGCAAGGAATTAGTATGCCTTTTATCCCCATCCATGCCCTTTTGGCCAGAGTCCTCATCTTCTCACTTTGCTGTCCTACCTGAATAACTGGTGCTCCTTTGCTGGCTCCCAGGGGCCCAAGGTCACTTGCTGTGTTATTCCACCAGGACTGTGCCATCCCCAAGAAAATCTCTCACTCATGCTGTTTTGGAGACCAGGGTAAGGTGTCCCCTTTCTAGCTGATGATTCATAAGCTAATTACGATAAAGCCATTTCAGTTAAGGGAGCAGAATAGTATAAAATAGTACTGACAAATTTTGTAAAGAGCCAGTAAATAAATATTTTAGCCTTTGTAGGCCATGCCGGCTTTGTCGTAACTACTCATCTCTGCTGTTCTGGTGCTAAAGCAGCCAGAGTCAGTAAATAAAGGAATGAATATGGCTGTGTTCCAAGTCAATGTTCTTTATGAAAACAGGATAAGTTGGATCTGTCCTGTGGTGCCTCAGTTTGCTGATCCCTGGCATAGAAGAAAGCAAAGTACATAGAAATAAAGGCCTTGCCCCCCCAGTCATAGCCCTGACCTTAACCAGCTACATGACTTTAGGCAGGTCATCTCCTTCCTTTCTCACCTCTCACGCCTCCCTAAAGAAGCATGGAGAAAAAAGGGTAACTTGTGAGACTGGTCATGTGCCTGACATCTTCAGCTGTCTTGCTCATCCATGGAATTGTTGAAGGCCAACAAGGCAAAGCCCATGGTAATGGCTATCATTTTGAGCATCTGCTATGAGATAACAGACTCTTCTTTCATCTTCTCAGCTCACCAATGTAGGTAATCTGATCCCTCTTCAATAGATGAGGAAAGAGATCAGGGATGTTAAGTAACTTGCCCCAGTGGCAAAATGGACAGAATGTCTAAGTTACAAGGTCAACACTCAAATCCAGGTCCATCCAACCACACCCAAATTTCCCATTCATCATGTGGCCTCCCCTATAGGCTGCTGAATTTTCAATCCCTTCACTCTAACCATTTTTCAGACACTGTCTCACTGTCTCTGATACAATATTCTCACCATAGTTGCTGGAATGATCAGATACTATTCCTTTCATGTGAAAATCTGCCCCTGGCGTCCCATTACACTTTGGATAGAATAAAGCCCTTCTAATTAAGTGAGCAGAATAGCCTAGATCCGAAATCCTTCCCATGGCTTATGAGGGCTGTATGGTCTCTGCTATCCCACTCCACCCCCTCTGACCTCTCTTCTCTGCTTCACTTACTCTGTTCCAGCCCCAGACATTTTGCTTTGCTTTAAACATGTTGAGCAGACTCCCACATCAAGATTTTCACTGTTGTGGTTCTCTAGCCTGCAATGCTGTATGTTCCCGAGATAAAACTGGCTCATGCCCTCACTTAACTGATACCTCAGCTTAAATGTCACCTCTTCAAAGAGAACTTTCCTGACCATAAACACACCATAAACAAATCCATAAACACACCACCCATCACCCTATCTCCTGCCTTTGTTTTTGTTTCCTCTGTAGCTCCTATCACACTAGGCAATAATCATGTTTATCTTTTTTTTTTAATTCTCTCCTGCTTTGTGAAGGCAAGAAGTTTATCTTTTTCATTGATAAATGGTGCCTAATCTGTAGACTTTCAATGACTATCTGTTAATTGTTGAATAAGTGAGAAACTATATGGGAATGAGGCAAGAATGTGACGGGCTCAGGACTAATTGATCACTAACTGAAATTGGTAATTCAAGCTTATCAGCAGTGTGAAACTTGTTCCCTGGCCCCACATAGGAAGGATGGCCTGCTTGCCTTTACCAGAAAAAAAAAATCAGTGTGTTACTTCATCTCATCCTTAGAAAGTATCTAATACAAGAGAGAAGCCACAAAAGTGGGAAAGATTAGTCTCATGACCAAACATCAGAGGTCATCTAAGGTCCAGAGTTTTCTAGCTGCCAACCTCTGACCTGTTACTTCACCTCCTCCACTGACTATACCATCTTTCTGCAGGGGCCATTCCTGCAGCAAAATCCTCTTCTCCGCAGGCTTGAGGGCAGCATGAAAACTTCAGTAAGTACTTTTGTGGGAAAAACAGTATTCTTATCCAAACACTGTCACTTGATGGTGAAACCAAGAGTTAAAGAACTAAAATAGCTTGCCCAAAGTCCTGCTGCTTATTAATGTCACATATGAGCCTATAGCCTTATGTTCCCTGATCACAAGACTGGCCCTAGCTCCACATAAAATGGTAGAAGTAAACAACCAATAACATCCCAGGTTGCTCATCCAAGAATCCATTCTCTTCTACAAATACTGATTGACCATCCAAAATGAGGATGGCCCGATAACTGTTAATGAAAATAGCAGAGTCCCTGTCCCCAGTTTACTGAAAATTTGAACACAGAATCAAAGAAATAGGAATTTTTTTGTATTGAAATGTTGATTAATAGGCGGTAATCTCAAAGAGATTAAAGCACCTCCCAGAGCTTCCTCAAACGTTATGTTTAGGTCTCATTCTGCATATGATTTTTAAAAAGAGAGCAAGAGAGAGGGAGGGAAATAAAGAAGGGGAGAAAGTAAGAGGGACAGAAAGAGAGAGAAAGGAAGAAAGGTAGGGTGAGAGGAAGGGAAGAAGGAAGGAATGGAGGAAAGGAGGGAAAGAAAAGGAAAGGAAAGGAAAGCTGAATGGCACTCTGCCAGCTTCCTTCAATGCCTCACTTGTGCATACTCTGCTTCTCTCCTTAAACTGGGGCGGTAGAAGGGGTGTCACTCTCCAAAAGTCCTTTCAGCACGGTCCTAACCTATTCTGAAGTCCTGGGGTGACATGGAAGAGCTGAATTGTTTTTCCCATTCAGTGTCTCCTACCCAGTCCTCAGCCCAGACTTCAGTGATAAACTTCTACATTACTGTAGCAACTTTTGATATGAGAATGAAGAAACTTCTGATTACTACTAACCCAGTCAATAACAGACATTCCCACCATCAATCAATGGCACATTCGAGGTCTTCTGGAACAACCTGGATCAGGGATTCAAGTACCCACACAAGCTGCAAGATCGGTAGAGGGACTTACGTCAGTCAGTCAGTCCCAACTGTGCCAAGTCCTGGCTCAGTCATTCAGAGATGACCTACTATGAGAAAAGTTCACCCTTGACTTTAGAATAAATCTTTCTTCTTCATCACCTTGATAATAAAGTCCAAAAAGAGTAAAAGGGTGTGAAAGTGAACAAGAGTGAGCAGCAAGAGCACTGGCAGAAATAATGAGCAAGAGTTGACATTAACATGGAAACGCGCCATTCCTGCCTTGTATTTATATAAGTAAAAAAGCCGAGGATAAAAGAGAAACCAGAAAACATGGTACATACTTGCCTCTAGAAGCTTCTCTCCTTCCATCCTTCCCAACTCTCCCACCTCCCAAAAGATAAAGATACACTTTATTACAGCCCCAAACTACTTGGGATCAAGACTTGCCAGCGTACAGAAACGAAACCAGCTTTCCCTCCGTCTGACCCAGGATGCTCACCGCTCGCAGAGTTCACTCGCCCACTCTCCCCACATTTTCCTGCCTGTTGCATGCAAAGCAATTGTCTCCGAACGCCAATTACTGATATTCAAAACTGCTGTTTTCCTACCCTGGTTAGAGACGCCTCCATGAGAGACCCGGGGTGAGCTCTTGAGTTGAAAGAGAACCTGGGGGGTGGAGGGAAACCCCTTCTTGAACGTCCACACCGTTCCCGTTGCCAAGGGAACCCTCTTTGTCTGGGAGGCTAAGAATGGCCGCCTCTCCCACGGCCTGGCTCCAGGAGTAGCCAAATCGCTGCACAGGGTCAAGAGCAGAGGGAGGGGAGGCCTTGCATATGCTTCTCACAAAGAAATCAGTTTCAAAGAATGAAAAAAGTGGTGAAAACACAGTTTTAGGGGGCACCCAGTGGGGAGGGAATAAGTTTATCGATAGTGCTGCAATCACATTTGAGTTGGCTTTTGTGCCCCTAAAAGGAGAAGGATTCAAGTCTGTCTCGCAGAGGAGACAGGGTGGGCAGGACAGAGAGAGGCAATCAGGGATGGGAAGGTTGCAAAGGGAATGTCCCAGGCTCCTTCAGCAGATGCTGAACATTGATCAGATACATAAATAATTCGTTAAAATGTTTAGCTGAAGCTTTGCACTGAATTACTTTGGCTCCTGGATTGGTCAGAGGACCTGTCTGCCTGTTTCCCAGAAGCTTGGTGGGGTCCTGCCTGGAGATGATAGTGATGATAGTGATGGATGATGGTGAAACACATTCTCACTTGCCCTGCATTTTAGGGACCAGGTTTCGCTTTCCTTTTCAGAATAAATTCTCTTGGAAAATGGCAAAGGAGGAACATTGCATGCATGCTTATTTTGAAACACATTTGTCAAGGTAGACCAAATTGCATGGTAGTTTGGAAAGTTTGGATGGACCTCAATTAGAAGTCCCAATGCCTGGCACATTACAGATGCTCACTAAAACGTCAGCTATCTGAATGGCTGTTGAGGGACGATTACTTGTTGAAGGACGACTTTCCAGCATCTTGTCTTTCTAACAAGGTAGGAGGATGAATACTTAGCAAATGGAGCAGCTAAGGCTCAAGGATGTGGCTTACCTGAGGATCCACAACTGAATGGCAGTAGAGGAGAGACTCAAGCCCAGGGCCCATTATCTCTGACCATGATGTCTCGTTGCTTTTTAAAAATACAGAACTTGAAGGAATTCTCTATCCAAATGCTGCTGAACAATTTTAAACAAAAAAGGCAATAATGAAAAAGAGAAACTGGACACCTCTGCATCCAGTCTGGGCTAAACATGGGGTGAAGTTATTCACACTGGATTATAAGGACGTGCCAAGGAATATTTACACATGTGTACACACACACACACATGCACATATATACACATATTTCCCTGCAAGATGGTGAGAGTCTTATATTACTCATTTCCTAAGTCTCAGCTCTGGCAACAGTTGCTCTGGGAACTTTCTATCACTATCCCCAGGCTCAGCTTCCAAAGCACTTTTTAAAGATTCTCCTCATAATAGCTATCACATTGGCATAGTTATTGGTACTTGTGTATATGAACATAGGAACTTCCACTACCAGAACATCATCTCTCTGAGGGAAAGCACCATTCTCCATTAATTCTTCTTCCTTTTTTTGGGGGGGGGTCTCTTAAATACCTAGAAATATGCCTATTGCATTGCAGGTGCATGATACATACACTCAAGAACTGAAGAGCATGTCAACTACATTAGGCCCCAGGAAGGACTCAAGAGATGTTGATGGTATAGTATCTTCCTGTTAAATTTAAGATTTATGTAAAATGAAGGACTTGGTCCTTAAATATTACTTAAGCCAACTACAGTAAGTTAGCTGACAGTAATATAAGTAATGCATTTATTTAAAGGATTAAAAACCAGCTCTCTCGGTGGTTTGGTCTGTCAGACTGTGGCTATTAAATCCCAGGAGCTCATGAGCTGCAAACAGGCCCAGTCAGGCTTGCAGGGTCTATGCCTATTTCTTCTTGTCAATGCCCTTGCCTTTTTCAGCCTGCCTGCTCCAAAGAAACCCTGGGTAATGCACATGACCTAGTGGTGGAAGGCCTGGAGATAGCTCCATCTCTGATGCACAAAAAGACTAGTCTAAATCTATCCAAACCTACTACCAAAATACACAAGTTCCAACTAGTGCATAACCACAAGAAAACAGCATTCTGGACCTTCTCACTGATTGGGATATCTGGGCCCATGTTTCTAGGGGATGCTGACACAGGATGTACTTTGCAGGGTCTAAGGCACTAACTTGTCAACCAGGGGAAGATTTCAGCCAACAGGATCAGGGTCCTGTCCTCACTGCACCTATATGATGGAAACAGCAGGTGAAAAGTGCTAGGTGCCAGAGCCTTTGCCAAAAAGACCAATGCTTTCAGGTCATCTGATGGTCACAGATGAAGACTGAGGCCCAGAGTTACATAGCAAGTGAGCAGAGGTTGGACTGGACTACATGCCTGAAAACCCCGGCACATCTTTCTGAGTGGCTTCTGACCTCAGGTCCCCTCCCTCTCCAGGGGCGTGCCTCCCACTCTGACTCTCCTATCAGGTCATGTCACTCTTCAGAGTAAGAGGCTATCATGTCTGTCCACTGCCCTCAGACCAAGTCCTGTATCTCAGGCTTTCCGTCATCTGCCTTTCCCAGCTCTGCCTTGGAGATTCTACTCCCTCACCCAATGTCTCACGTTTTCTCTGAAATACTCAGGTCATCTCATTTCACCACATTTTTCCTCTTGAATTTTACTCTGCTGGAGATGTAATGTAAGCAGAGGCAATGTCACAGATGCCACCCCACGTCAATTTGCCAGACATCTCTGCCTGTGCCAGGGAGCTGTAAGGTACCGTGGAAAGAGGGTTTTGGTGGAAAGATGCTTACTTGGACTTATACTATGCTACACTGGGAGGAAGGAGAAAGATCTTCTACTCAGCGTTCATCATGAGGTGCTGTGCATTTTGAGGAGAGAGTGGACGAAGAAGATAGAGGAGGAGGGAAAGGAAGGGGGAAAGAATTAGAATTCAACCACACTTAACCACTCAAGTGCATTCATACTTTCTGGTCACCCACTAACTTCTGTTTGAACTAATACCATAATCATACATTAGAGTCTCAAAGTTAAATGCCTACAGAGGCCAAGTAAGTGAGGTAAATGAGGGCAGTAGGCCTTGTGTCAGGTAACAGGGAGTGGTGAAGACTGTGGTAAAACAGACCAAATGCTATATGTAAACGGAACAGTAGTAACTCCAGCCGCTTGCTGACATGTAGGATTATAGCCCAGGACTGCCAGCATTTTTAACTTTTTAAAGAAAAGCTGAAAATGTGGAAATGTGTGAGATTTCCCAATTTAAAAATGTTGATTCAAAATGTTAACAAACACTGTTCAGAAGAAACAAAATATATCTAGTTCATGCACTGCCACGTTGTGACTTTTGTCCTACATGGAACTTTTCAGAGTGTGAGCATAGGCATCAGTAGGCAGGGACATATAGTTGTTGTCAATAATCCAGGTCAAAATGTGTATGTGACAACATCTAGGAGATAACAAGGCAGAGACATAAATGATCTAAACATGCTACTTCATGAAGAGGAGGGTGCTACCATGATCAGATATAAAAGAAGGGGGAAAAATCATGGAAAACCTATCTCTTTCTCAGGAGTTGTGAATTTGTTTGAAGTGGTGATGGGATTGGTCAGTGCTCCCCCAGCTCTGAGAGCTGGACAACTCCAGAGGCAGTCCTCCCTAATCCTTCCATGGTGCAAGAAGGCTGGGCTTCTGGATTGGTGGGAAAAGGGTAGGGAGGTGTGTGTGTCACTGCGGCAAACAGAATGCTATGCCAGGTGTAGACATGTGCATGACTCAATGCAGGTTCTTTTTCTCATTGGCCACAAGCATCCTTTTTTTCTAGCCTTTAGCCAGCATAAACTCAAGGCATTGTATCTGGAAAGGGACTGGCAATGGCAAGACCCCCCTCTTTACGGAAGACCTTCCTCAACCATGAACACCGGCAGAGGTACTGGTACAATGGCCGTGGTCCAACTGTTCATAATGGCTGCCCTGCTCCTTGCTCTGTGCTTAACCTTGAGGAGAAAACCACACCTGTCCTTTGAATCCCTTTACATCACCACCAGTCTCCCATCTCAGGGCTAGGATCACATGCCCCTCCTTCCCTACAATTTGCCTTCTGTATCCCTTTTAGCTCTTCTCTTCCCTTTGGTTATGATTTAAATCTCACCAATTATTTTTCCACAAAGTCTACTGGTACTGAGATACCATTTCCTATTTCTATAAGCACCGACCTCATCCAGGTACTCAACATTCTAAATTCTTGTTGCTATTTGCAGCCTCTGAGGAAGGTTTTTCTTGCCTCCAGACTCTCTCCACCTGCCCTAAGCACCATTTCCATCATGTCATCCCCTTCCCTATTATTTATTATCTTAAATTAAAATATACAAACATGACCTTAAAAGACTTTCCCCCCACTGCCTCTGTGTAGAGCCTATCCAATTACCTTCAGGCAATGGAAACAGCATGAATTCTGGAATCACACAGACCCATGTTCACATCCTGGCTTTGCCACTTGCTCCCTGTGGGATCAGAACAAATTATGTAAAATCTCCTGCCTTCAGTTTCCTCATCTCAAAATTGGGATAAATAATACCTGCCTCGCACAGTTGTTGCAAGAATTACATAAGCTAATGTGGGCTATTCCCTCGTATGTGTACTCAAAAAATGGTAGCAGCCGTTAGTATTATTCTCCATGAACATAGTATTAAAAGGGGGAAAGTAGGTGTTTGCATCTGTCAGCGAGATGACAGATATGTCCAAAGAATCTGAATTAAGCTAAATAAATTATGGATATGCATATAGCTCTATGTGTTCTACTACAGTGCAGAGGACATTTTAAAAAAAATTATCAAGAGAGAAAATGGAAAGCTAGCGCCACTAAGTTCCAAAGCAATTTTGTGCCCTGAACATCTTCGCTATGTCCTTTATGTTCTCCAACACAAATATGTGGCTTCAATCCACGAAAGCCCCTACAAGTTCCCTGAAAACAAATTGATTGTGCCCAACCTTATGGATTTCACATGCAGTGGTGTACAGGGCCTGTGGTCACTGTCCACCTTCACAGTGTCGTTAAATGTAGTACATACCTGAGAATCATCGGAAATCAGACAAACCAGAGTGTGAACCCTGACTCTATCAAGGTCCTAGCTGTGGAACCGTCAGCAGGATACCTGATCTCTCCAAGCCTCAGTCCTTTACCCATAAAACTAAGAGAACCAAGCTATCTGTGTAGGGAGCTATTTAGATTAGTGGCTCTTCCAAAGGTCCTCACCTACTTTAACTGTACGACATATGTTTCCTTCTTATTCTCTTCAGTGGACCCAATGTTCACATCCTTTAAGAAATTCCCTTGATCAAGTCCTTCTGATGCTATCTACTGCTTTTTCTGCAAATGGAACCTTAAATTTTAAACAGTTACAAAGATGAGTTTTTGAGTAAGAAGAACTTGATTTTTAATTCTGGTTTTACTACTAACTAGCTCTGTTACCTGGACAAATCTCTGATTCTTTTTCTTTAAGACAGAAATAACAACTGCCCTTCCTTTAGAGAACCTTTATAAAGATTTAATGAAATAATGCAAGTAAAGTGTTCAGAAGACAACCTAACCAAGAGAAAGCATCTAACAGGTTTGCTGCTCATTAAGGTAGAAACTATGAGAAGTGGTAATGAGCAGGATGGGATTTGGGTCCCATTTTGACACAAATAAATCCTATGATTTTGGTCCATTCATATAACCTCTCTGTTTCCATATCTATAAAATGGAAGTCATGCCATTTGTCTTATACCCCAGGAATTTCATAAAGATGAAGTAATGTCACAGATCTGAAGATTCTTTAAAAAATGAAAAGCACCAGTTTTACATATCTGCTGTCAAAAAAAAAAAAGGTATTTGTTTTCAACTTCTCTTGTTGGCATGTGTCTGGAAGCTCCTCAAAGGTAGGGAGGAATGCTTCTACTTTGCACCCATTCCATGTTGCCTACCCAGTGCCTGTTCCTCACCCATGCCTGCTCTGTAGAACAGACTCAAATAAAAGCACCAACCCCTTATGTGTGGGCAGCATTTCTGCCAAGGCAAAGACTCAGCTCCTAAGTCCGAGGGCTTGAGCTGCCCCAAGGAGAGGGGAAAGATTAAGCATCTGTAATAAATGTTCTCCAGGCAAGGAGGGAAAAATCACCTAACACTCTTGTGGCTTTTAGAAAAAAAAGTAAGAGAGAAGAAGGAGGGAAAAGAAAATGCTGAGCTTTAAACAAGTGGCTAGGCTGTTTGTCATCTGTAAAATGAGGCGATGGAAAAGCACGGAAGCGCAGTGGTCACTGGGGCTGCTTCAAGGATTCGTGCCTCAGAGGTCTGCTCCAGTGCTCCTGGGCTACCCATCCGCAATTTCTTTTTCTTTAATAAAAACAGGGAATTCTCACCGGGCTGAAGTTCCTACCTGGCTCAGGAGTTTTCAGACCTGGACTAGGAGGTCTCCAAGTAAATATTTTCATCCTCACTCACTAACCTCCTCCTGAGGAAAAAAAAAATCATCTTTTTGCTCAACTAGAGAAGAAAGCACCCAAACCAAACAGCAGATTATTTCCACCATTGGAACCCTCATTCCAAGAACTTCCAGGAGGACATGTGGTTTAAATCAGAGTATCCGGGCTACTTGTCTATCTTCTTGATGAACCTGGTTAACATGGACCCAGAAAGAAAGCTGGGATGCATGCCAGAGCACTGTAGGCCTATACGGATTGATTCTGAGACTCTCACCACCACCCAGCAATTCTAGAAATCCACCTGCAGGCAAAACATAAAGAAACGGTCTAACCCAAAGTGGAAACAATACTTCATCCTTGACTGTACATAAAGATTGAATCCTTTGTGATTTCTCCATAGCTAGTAGATTCGGTGGAAATACTCCTGCTTAGAGCTGATTTTGGGGGGGCTCTTCCTGCATTCATTTGGTTTAATCTTAGTAGCTGCCCCCCCCCCGAAATCATTTCAGGCATTCCTCTATTTGTGCCAGGCACAGCATTAGGCTGCAGAGTCCTTAAGATGAGCAAAACACCACTTCTGCCCTCCAACTCACAGCTCTTGTAATGAATATAAAAATCCAGATATACGATTACTAAAATATTAGTTTCCTAGGGTTACTGTAGCAAATTATCAGAAACTGGGTGATTTAAAACAATAGAACTTTTTTCTCTCACAGTTCTGGAGGCCAGAAGACTGAAAGGCAGGTATCAGTAAAGTCACTTCCTTGTGGGGCTTTGAAGAAGCATCTATTCCTCGCCTCTCCCCTAGCTTCTGGTGGCCACTGAAATCTACGGTGGTCCTTTGCTCATAGCTGCAGAGTTCCATTCTGTGCCTAGATCTTCAAAGGGCCTTCCCACTGTGTTTCTATGTCAAATTTCCCCTCCTTTCCAAATCTACTGGCTCAGGCGCCCTTTCTAAACCCAGGACAACCTCATCCTGAGATCCTTAACTAAATTACATCTGCAAAGACCCTGTTTCCAAACAAAGTCATGTTCACAGGTACTGGGGGTTAAGACTTAAACATATCTTTTTGGGGACACACTTCAATATGCTACAAGGACTGTATATGATAAGTGCTACAAATATAGAGGTAAGAATGGGACATGACTGCGACAGAAAGGAACATGGTCTAACGCAGCTATGGGGAGCATCAGGGAGACTTTCTGGAGAAGGTAATTCTCAAGAGGAGTTTCAAGGACAGGTTGGAATATGCCCACAGGAAGAGCTTCTTGTGTGAAGGCCAGAAGGTTTGTAAGTGCGATAAAGGGGATGACTCTATATTTGGCATTTGAATATTGATGGGCTCCTCGGATCCCTTTACTGCTTATCCTTCCTCTCCACCACTACCTGTGTGAAGATCAGCATGCAGAGGAGTATTGGCTGGAATTTCAAATGGTACAGCTTCTTGCCCACAGTCCAGAGAGCTCCTCACCTTGGCCCCACATCCTAACAACAAAAAAAGCCCAAATCCACTTTCGCCTTAGTCTCTTTTGCTCTCCTTCTCATCTTCATACTTTTGTGTGTCCTATTTTCTTCCTGAGAATTCTAGTTTGTCATACCAAGTAAACTTTCACTCACAACTCACACTCACTGATGGGTAATCAGAGCCTGCCTCTGGGAAGGCTGATCAAACAGAAGAAATGGTGGGACTGGGGAATCACGTGGAGTTTGTACGAATGGGGTATGTGGCGTGTGGGCAGGGTGCAGGGGAAGTAACTTCATGCTGGAGAGGCAGACAAGAGACAAATCACAGTCTGAGAAAGCAGATGTGCTACAGTGAAATACAAACTGGATAAAGCATGTCAAAGCCAAAGAGCTCTTGTCACTGGTGAAAACCAGTGAGAATGTGCTGTTTGGGGACCATCCTAACTCACAAGGAGTTACGATGTCAGCATCAGGAAATATAGGATAGGATGGATGGACACAAGGAAAACCTGAAGGACAGAGATCCTTGTGTGTGTGGCTGGCTGTCTTTAAAGGCAGAATTTTCTAGGGTCTGAATTTTATTCTGGAAACCTGTCCGCAGGTGGTTTAAGCTTTCAGGCATAAGGCACAAATGAGTAAGCTTCTTATGCACTGTCCTTTTCGTCCATTTACTGGTTTACAAAGGCTGCATGCTTCCAAAACCATCTCCCATTTGGCCAGAAGAATGATTTAATCTTCACAGAGTGAACTTGGCCAACAGCTAACCTTTGATATAAGTTATAAGGGGCAACCTGGTAAGGATATTTCAACTTGCCATTTCCATCCAGTCAATGGAATTATCAGAGCTGCATCTGTGTAGCTTTTTTTTTAAAAAACTCTTATTACATTGCCCAGACCATAAAATTAGACCCAGCAACACCCTAGTTATAAAGAAATGGGGAGACATGGGGTTGGTAATGCTTTTTGGATAAGGATATCAGAGCTTTCTTTGGTATTAAGCAGTTCATAAATCTGTGGATATTAACTACCTCTACCCCGAGCACTATGCCTAAACAGGTATCACAGCACAGGGGTGGGGACTGGCATGGAAACACAAAGTGCATTGGAACTATTTACTCAAAGAAAGCTTTTCCCCCACCACATCCTGATAAATGTTTTTCAAATGGCCCTTTATCCAAAATAGCCCACCACTCCAAGAACAGTATATGGCTGACTTGAGAAGGCCACATCCCTCCTGAATTCTTGTTGCTATTCCAAACTCATTATTTATGTGTGGCTCTGGACGGTCTACAGAAGATTTGTTGAAGCACCAATTCAACTCAAAGCTTCACTCTTTTGCTGGACCATTCTTTCTGTGACAGCCTTGGCATCCCAGATCATTTTAGAGTAAAACATCAGGCACATGATCTCCCAAAGGAAAAACAAATGGAGGTAAAAGAGCCAGCATCCCCCAGTCTTCAACTACTCCTCCTTAAAGACCCTATGGTATCCCACAATAGAGGCTTGGAAACCAACCACATGACAGTCAGAAAACTGTAGGGACCATATTGGCAAGTTTGGCTTGTGGTGGCTCTGTCTACAGACTGTGTTTTTGTCTGCCTGCCAAGACCCAACATCCCTGATAAATGTAGCACTCAAGAGATGGCCTGTAAGAGAGGTAGATTGTACCATTCAAACCAGCTCTCTAGAGAGGATCAGTCAGGCCAGATCTAGAAATAAAGCAAAGATGGTACATTGAGAATTGGAAAATCAAGAGTATCAACCTGGAAAATCAGGGGCATATCAGTGTATGATCATTATTTGCACAACCTCAATATGTAAGCTAATACTAGGGATTGTGGAGATATGAAAAAAAATGTATCATGTGGCTTTTACCCTCAAGCCTTCAGTCAGTGTGGGTAGCTAACAGATATCATATGTAGGAGTATAAAGTGACAACATAATTTAATAAATAGGGCAGATAATGGGTTATGGTGGTAATATACTAATGGTGAGAATAAGGGAAGAGATAACTTCCAATTTGGAATAGCTAGAGAATATGCAAACTTTAATTTATTTAATGTCTTGTATAGCACTTACTAGTTCTGAGTGCTAAGTCATTTAATCCTCTTCACTATCCTATGATGTAAGTACTGTTCACATACGTTCTCTTTTTAGATGAGGAAATGGATACAGAAAAGTTAAGTAGCTTGCCCAAGGTCACAAAGCTAGTAAGTAGCAGAGGTGGGATTCAAAACCTCCATCACAGGAGGAAAAAGAAGTTAGATTGGACTCTGCAGGTAGGCTAGGATTTGGAAGGCAAGAAGTTAAGAAGGCCTTCCAGCTGGATGGAAATGGCAAGCCATTCCAGGAAGGGAGTAGCATGATGAGAGACTCATTCTCCTCATTTCTGGATGGTTGCTCTTACAGTGAAATGCAGGAGATGTCAGAGAGGAAGAGAAACAAGCTGAAATACAGTGCAATGATTTGGTCAGCAGCTGGCTTAGGTTGTGGCTATGAAAAATGGAAATGAATGGACGATTTCAGAAGCATCTATAAATGATGAACTGACACAAACTGATAATCAAGTGGATCTGAGAGAAAAAGATGTGGGATGTCATAGACTTCTCTCAAGTATTGACCTAAAAAATGGTGGTACTATTAATAGAAAAAGGGAATCCAAGACGAAGCATGGGTTTTAAAATATCAGTTATGTTTTAGAAATTTTGTTTTGAAATAATTGATGGATTTCTAAATGCACATGTCTATTTGAGCAATTGCTTAAGTTGGACCTGAGCTTAGGAAAGTGGTCAGGCTTGGGTTCATAGACTTTGGAGCCATTAATGCAAAGGTGGGTGCATACGAGTATTCCAAGGAAAGAAGAATAGAAGAGCAGAAGTGAAGGACTGAACTTTGTCCCAATCCAGTTACCAGAGGAAGGGAATTAACTAATAATGAAAGAGATAAAGGGAAACAGAGAGGGAAGTTATAAAATGAGGATAATGTACCACTGTGGAAATCATAAGAAGACATTATATAAGAGAAGGAGACAGTAATGTGTAATGTTGCAATGAGGTAGTGGAGAAAGGAGAATGAGACAAGGAAAAAAACACGGTGACTTCTGAGCAGCCAGTATAAATGGGGTGGTCCCCTTCTTCCTTCTCTAGACTGAGTGTTGCCAGTTTTGTCAACATTTCCTGATACAGGATGATTTCAAACCCTTCCTCCTCAGTGACACAGGATAATGCGAAGAAGATGGCATGGACTCAAATTCAAAGGTTTTGCTGATAAACACAAATTGGCAGCAAACAGAGCAGGTCACAGCCAAGGGTAGAGCCCTGGTTTCTCATGCTAGAAAATTTTGTCCAGGATGTCACAGTCTTTGAGCACAGTTATTTAACCCATTGTGAATCCACTGTGGAGACTGTGGAATGGCTGAAATTAGTAAGTACACTCTTTTGGAGTGCTCACTTAACTTATCAATGCAATAAATGTTAGCTTAAGGGTGATTTAAGTTACCGTGTTATGATTTGTTCTTGATGAATGAATGTGGGTTTTTGGTGATAACTTTATTCTTTCAAAAATTTTGAACCTACAATTTAATCATCTTTTCCAGAATTTTGCCAAGTATTTTAATAAATATTTAAGTTAAAGGAATTAAATGTGGACTTGGATATCTTCTGATCACTAGTCTTCTAGAACATGTCCATTCATTATATATTATCTCAAAGATAACAGTAAGATTGCTAAGAGGATATATGAATATATATTTTCAACATAAAAACTTTGCAAATAAAACTTTTCAAGGCCTTAAGACTTGAACTCACAGATGCCTAAATGTTCTTTCTCAATCTTGACCTGAATTCCCCTTTTTATACTGTTTATTTGATGTGAAGATAATGCTTGCTAGAAAATATGAAAACCTAATATGAGTTGGGTATTCTTCCTTCTGTTATCCAGCATTTTGGTTCATTTTGACAACTATTAAATGTCTACTCTGTGTGGCTTTATGGCAGCCTCTGGTGACATGAAGATCTTAACCAAGATTTAGTCCGTTATGGTTTTCAGCTTTCCCAGCAACCAGAAAGTGAATGATACTAATATTGCATCTTCTGATTCAAATTCATTTTCTGAATTGAATCTTCTGAGATCTAACTGCAGAAAGCCCCCCTAACCATTGACACCCCTCTCTCACTAGCCATGTATCCAAACAGGTTCATGGGCTGCCCATCCTCTTTTGTTTTCATTGGAATCATTCTGAACTGAATAACCAGAATGTCAATTACTGGCATATCTCAAACTTAGAAAAATCCCCATTCACTTTAGGAATCTTATAGACATAGACTTATTTCTATTAATTCTCTGAATTCCTTGAAGACTTGGGTATATGTCCAGAAATGCTCATTGTTACCTTTAAACTTTCTAAGATGGTTCTCTCAAAATTCCTGCTAATTCAACATCTCTTTGAAGGCCAATATGAAGTCTAAGGGAAAATTAACTTTTTTCCTTCTGCTTTCTAAAAAATTACATGGTCAATGAGGTAAAGGATTGTGAGATATTCTAGTTTTAACAGAATCATGCTTCTGGTGAATTTATGAGGAGATAAAGTCCCTCATCATACTGAGATCACCTCTACATTCTTTAACACAGTTCTGTATTCAAAAATAATGTTTAAAATAATCTGTCTTAGGAAAATACCATCTTCAAACACCATCTGGCTAGGTAGCCTACAGTATAATGCCGCCAAAATAGAACTTTGTATTCTTTTCCTTTATTGCAACTGAAATGTTCTTTACTTTACTCGCCTTCGCAAATCTGTAAGTTTTTGCACAGGTGTATGACTTCATTATACATAGGCTTAAATTCCTCTCCTTTTCCTGTCCTGGGAGGCAACATGCCACCCAGTTCTTCCAACTGAGATTTAAAAAAAGATTTATAACAAGTAAGCAGGACTAACTACAAGCTAGCATCAAGCAAGAAAAGCTTGAAATGGATAGACAGGAAGTTTCTACAAGGGCTCATCAAGGCTGTAGTAACAGAAGAGACACTCTGGAAAAGCATTTGCCTCAAGAGAAACTTCAACAGTTTCTGAAATGGATCCTGCTTAAACATATAGACACCTAATGTTTTTAAGGTATTGTGTCCTATAGAGTCCGATCCCCTAAGGAAAAAAATTCAGCCACAAACCTCCATGCTATGTATTTGAAAGAGAGAGACATATCTTCTGTGGGAAAATCTACTCCCTTTTCAACCCTCCAGGATTTTTTTTCACATTTATTTTTTTGTGGAGGAAGGGGAGGGAGGGGAAGAACGAGAAGGAAAGGAAATCTTAAGCAGACTACCCCCTGAGCATGGAGCTTGATCCAGAGCTTGATCTCATGACCCTGAGATGATGATCTAAGCCGAAATCAAGAGTTGGACGCTCAACTGACTGGGCGATCCAGGTGTTCCCATCTCTAGAAATTTTTTTTTTGATCTCCATGATATCTATAAATATATCCAGCCTGCTGGATTTTAAATGTTTAATTTTTACATCCGTCTTCCCTCTCAGTTGTAACCTCTTGGAGGGCAGACTATGTCTGATTCATTTGTATATTTCCATGACCCACCACATTGTTGATGCTTCTTGAATAAATGGTTTGGTTTCTTTTGTGGGCACAGATAGGTAGAGCTCCAGTAAGAGTGTCTGGATTTATTAAGAATGACTCTACTCTTTCAGATCAATAGAATTCTAATCTTTGGTGACTTAGCCAGGGCAAGAATTCTGGTCATCAGAATCTAACATTTGGATAGGGTTAATATTGTTGTTTTGTCTTTATCCAAAGGTTGACTTATTGTTTACTCTATTCATTGTCCTCACTGTTCAAGTAAATAAATACCTAGGAAAATGGATATGCCTTTTGTATATCCTGGCATCTTAGGCTGAACTACCCTGACAGTGTTTCCTCTGAGAGTGATAATAAGGTTCTTCTATGTGAAGGTTCCTGCAACTCTCTTGCATTGCTCTCACAGCCAGCACAAGGTAATGCTTCTTTATCAGAATATCTTATAGCATGCTTTACTACAGGACTCTCTTTAGGGGCTTTCCCCTTTTCTTCTCATTTATGTAACTTTTGACACCTATCTCCATTCATAACCTCAGCTCATTTTTCTATCTTGTTGCTTTCTTCCTGAATTATTTTTGTACTCCCTTTTATGTCCATTGTCTAATAAACTAGGATGTAACAAGGTGATCCTCAAACTTTTTACTTCACTTTTAGCAATCACTGAAGCTTGAAAATAGGACAAATAGAACTCTTAATCAATAACCTCAGGGAAAGAGAAACACAAAATAGATTCAGAAGGTCAGAATGTTTTTCTAATCAGTGTGAGTCACTTCTCAGCCTGCAGAACAAAAGCATCTGTGGGTCACAGGGAACAAATGTTTTCAGATCTTGCTAACTAAAACAAGTTAATCTCCCTCTCCTTTATTTTCTCCTCCCTACAATTCTTCTATTACATAATTCAGCTAGGACTGCATATTCAACCATGGTCTATACTGACAAGGCTTGAGAGTCAAGGGGATAAGATCATCAATTGGTAGAAACTCAGATACACAACATTAGGATACATAGCGATGCCAGGGAACCCAGAACCCAAGTCTGTGATCACAAAGGAGGGAATGCAGGTATGTGTGTATGTGTGTGTTTGTGTATACATGTGTTACATGTGTGCACACACACGAGTATACACATCCGAAATGGTATCAGGGCCAAGAACAACTATTGCCACAAATATTACTATGCCTCCGTCAGAAAGGATGAATATCCAACTTTTGTAGCAACATGGACTGGACTGGAAGAGATTATGCTGAGTGAAATAAGCCAAGAAGAGAAAGTCAAGTATCGCATGGTTTCACTTACTTGCGGTGCATGAGGGGTAAACTGGAGGACAGTGGGAGAAGGAAAGTAAATGGAAACTAGGGTAATCTAGGGAGGGAAACGAAACAA